>JBDJHY010000097.1:5496284-5508952 GCA_039654485.1 Withania somnifera
AAGTTGTTCTTTAATTCTTGTAAATTGATCAAATCGGAAGAATACAAAACCAGCAGCAGACGTTGAGAACTTTGACAATTAAAGTACTTTTACTTCAAACTAGTATGCCCTTTCTTCTGTTTCCGTTTTTTTCTAAGTATAACCTTTTCCCAAAAGACATATCTAATTCTCTTTTTATTCCAAAAAGAAAAAAAAAATTGTTATCAATTATTCCTCAAAACAGCACTTAAAGTCTTTCAGCAGTTTAACTTAAAAGTGGAATTCTTGACATTTTTAGCATTATTTTCCTGTCGACAATTGTCAACCTGCTATGAAATTTCACTGATACTCTGGAATTTCCAATAGTTTTAGACCAAAACTTAAATGTATAATGGAGCATGGGATATACTAGGACCTCATTTTCCCTTTTTGTAGTCCAAAAATAAGATGTATTATGGAACAACTAAGATGATTGAAATTCACATGTTGTGTGAAAAACATACCTGCAAATTGTTATTCATGAACAATGAGATGGTATAATAGTATTAAATAAGCTTTGTCCCAGCCAGTAAAAATTTCTAAACTTGTAAATTTATTGAAAATATGTCCCATGACAACAGTAAATCCAACTAATACAAAACTTAACAAACATCCTAACATCTTTGTAGTAGAAATTAAAAAAGAAAGATGGAAGTCAAAGTCATGTTTTTCCTGTCCTGTTTTTATATTGAGCTTGAAAACTATAGAGTCCATTATCCTTACTAAAAAAAAAAAAAAGAGAAAGCCTATAGATACCACTGTGAATGAAAAATATACCTCAGGTTTCCCGTTAACCATAACGACTTTAATGGGATGCCATCCAGGGTCTCTAAGGTACTCCTCCCACAGAGAGCATAACTCTGTAGCTCTTTCATCTGCTTCTGCCTCATTAGAGTTTCTCTTCATTGCTTCATGGAATGGTCTGTTGTCAAGCTCCCCCATCCTCTTAACACCAATTGGACCAACTCTTGGCAGTTCCTTCAAGCCCTTTAGAGAAATTCAGTTACTCCATTATCCAAAGACACAAAACATCCCACAAAAGAGACAAGGACATGACTTTAACGAGAAAGAAGAAAAGATAAACAAAATAGTATCAAGTAGAAATCTAAAATAAACCATGTCAATAATAAAAATGATTGAGAAACCATGGTCAATCAGAAAGACATGAATGTAAATCAGTAAATGGACCCAGACATCAAGCCACGGTATAGAACCAGCTGACTAGTAGAAAATAAATGCTAAAAACAATATATTAAATACCGACCTCTCCCAGCCTCAAGAAGGAAGTTATTGTATACTAAAGTATAGAATTAAATTACTTCACTTACATTAACCAACTCTTTTCTAGCATCTTGCAGCTCATCATTACTGTTTCTTTCCTTCACTATGAGAGTTTGATTTAATGCTTCCAAATCATCGTATTCTTCTTCCTTCTCTCTCAAACTTTTGAGAAGTGTGTCCACCTTTTTCAGAACTTCTTGATCACCTTCATCTTCGATATGTTTCATCACATTCAATGATCCTCTCAACTGCTCAATTTCCAGCTCCACTGCTTGTTTTGCATCGAGTTGTTTTTCCAGCTGAATTATTCTCTTATGGAGATCTTCCTTTTGCCTCTGCAATCAACAAGATGACACCTAAGTGATTAGTTGTTTGTTATCTTATCTTGACATAAAAGACAAAGAGAGTCACTATACTACAAGCAATACGAGAAATACACACACCTGCTGCTCTTCAGCCAATTTCAGTACTTTTTCGTCGACCTTCCGTTGCTCTTCAGCCGCGGCACTAAGTGAAGTATTTAGAGTAGCATTCTGGAGTAAAAACGATGGGTATCCCAGTTAACTATCCTTGAAATGGATAAACGGAGTAATTGCTATACCTTGTTTCATGAAAGGATTCCAACATCCCAGTCTACTATCTTCGAAATGGATAAACGGAGCAATTGCTATACCTTGTATCGTGAAAGGATTCCAACATCCGTCCAAGAAACTACTTTTAGAAAAAGGAAAAAAAAAACACTTTGATGCACATAACTAAAAAGTATAAAATGAAAGTGAACCTGAAAGTGGAGCCATCTTCAATGAGTGCACACCATATGATCAAACGGTTTAATTCGGTTATATTTATATAATTACTTAAGACATTTATGAATAATTGGTGTCCGGACCAACTTTCGTGCGCCTCGACTAAATCCACGAAATACCTGTGGCGTCCCACCAGCAACCAGTATCACGTAACACAGTCCACCAAGGCTTAATTTTGGTGTTGTTATTATTTAGAAACTCGCACGTCTTTTAATGTTCATTACAAGTTGTGAGCATATGTAAGAAGAAAATGATGAAAAGACCAAAAATATACAAAAGATATCAAAGGAGAGTTTTTGACTATTGAAGATTGATGTTTTTTGAAGTCAGCAATACATAATAAGTTACCTTTCTCAATAAAAAAAGTTAGCAATACATAATGAATAGTCAAGCAAGAGATGATGGCAATTGGAGATTGGAGCAACAATTTCAGTCCAGACACACGACTCAACTTCAACAGAAAGTAACATATTCATGTTAACCATCTCCAAAATTGATAGAAGTAGCATATGTTATTCCTTATTTCTTGAAAGGATTCCAACATCCACCCAAAGAAACTCTTCAGGAAACTACTCTGATGCACCTGACACAAGTATAGAACGAAATTAAACCTGAAAGTGGAGCCAGAAAATGGTATATAATGGATCAACCACTGTCTGATGAGTGCACATTAAGTGACCAAGGGGTTGAACCAGTGACAAAAGGAGAGAAGGGACTGCCTCACTGCGCGGCGAGGCGCTCGCCTTTTTGAAGTGAGGCGCCAATTAATACAAAAAAATTAAAATATTTAATTGTATATATAAATAACCAAAATCTCAATAGCAATAAAATATTTCAATTCAAAAACTAAAAGTAGATAGTAATTCCATCCAATATCTTTCTTTTTTCTAGCATCGGACACCATTGAAATTGCTGAAAATGGATAAAATTATAGTATTAATTAGTATATAATAAATTAAATTAAACTGGGTAGAAACAAAAATAAAACAGAGGTTACAGTAAAGAAGAAAAGAAAAACCAGAGCTTAACAGTGAAGAAGAAAAACACACCGAGCTTAACAGAGAAGAAAAGGAAAACAAAGCTTTAACTGGAGGAGAAGAAAAAAGAAACGTAAGTTAACTGAGTACGGAGAAGAAAAGTGAAGAAGAAAGAAATCAGATTTAAAAATTAGAAGAGAGGAGAAGAAGAAATACATTCCAGCGAGTCAACTGGAGAAGTCACTAAGTTCTAAGGTGCTGCTGGAGAAATACGTAAGTTCAAAATAAAAAATAAAACCCTAAATTTCCTTAAATCCCTAAATTTTCGCCTTATTTTTCTCACCATGTTGCCAATGGTGCGCCTTTCAATATCACCATGCCACAACACATATAGGTGACAGAGTCGCCTTGCCTCGCCTCTCACCAAAGGCGACAAGGCGATCGGCGATCGCCTTTCACAACATTGGATTGAACTTAGTTATACTTACTCCCCTCTATTTCAATTTGTTCATCTGGTTTTAACATGGCATGGAGTACAAGAAAGTAAAGGGAGTTCGATTATTGAAGGTAATTTTTTAATGTTAAAAGGCGAAATATAATGAAGATGGTGATTAGAGATTGGAACAATTTCTATCCGGAAACCCAAGGAGAATAACATGTTCATGTTAACCATCTTCGAAATGGATAAAAGGGGCAGATGCTATTCCTTAACTCACAAAAGGATTCCAACATTCATCCAATGAAACTACTTAGATGCACATAAGTGAAAAATGAAAGTAAACCTCAAAGTGAAGTCATAAAATGGTACTTAATAAATCAACCACTGTCTGATGAGTGCCATCAAGTGATCAAGATGTTAATTCAGTTATATTTATATAATTATTAAAACATTTATGAGTAAGCTTATTGTTACTACTATTGGAAAACTCAATGCTCGTGTTTTATGATGCCTGCAAATAGTGAGCTCAACATTAGAAGAAAATGATGAAAAAACACATCAAAGGAGAGGGTTTGGTTATTAGTAATGATGTTTTCGAAGTTAAAAGGCGATAAGTAATGAAAATTCAAGCAGGAGATGTTGGCTATTAGATATCAGAGCAACAATTTCCATCAAGAAATGGAGCAATAATTTCCATCAAGAAACACATCATTTCAACTGCATCACAGAATAACTCGCAATATATAACAAATATGATCACAATGTCTGAAGGAAAATGGTAGAGCTCTGATTCTAATTCCCAAAGGTTTAAACCGTTCGTCATTTGGAGGCTCTTACAAAAAAGTGATGACCTTAACACGGTCCATGCCAAGGAAAACCAGAAGATTTCAGGCAGCAGGCCCAAATTTGCAAATTGGATGATTCCATCTTTTTAAAATTTATCTCATGGATTAGAAATAGGATCAAGTCTTGTTTTTCATGGGGATTCTAGCACTTTAGACTACTTTGATAGAAAACCCGTAGGGAATTATAGCCTGTTTGGATTGGCTTCTTTTAAGCCAAAATAACTTTTAAGCACTTTTGAAGTGTTTGGGTAACTTACAAAATTGCTTTTAAGCACTTAATTTTAAGCTTAAAAAAGAAAAAGATAAACCAAAAGCCATAAGTTTGAATTCCTAACTTGTGGCTTTGGCTTGTAAGCCAAAAAATATAAGCCCATCCAAACACCCTCCTAATGGAGTTCCTTCTTATCTTTTCATCTGTCATTTTATGTTTATGAAAATTCACTGTGAGTCATCTGTAATGGCCACTGGCCGAGTAGCTGATTTCTTTCTTTGCTTGAGCCATGGTGAAACTTTTCATGATTGATATGGATAAACTTATAAACTTATTCTTTGAATTAATTTGCATTCTTTAGTTATTTATTCAATTCGGTGTTAAATCATTTTATAGCTCAACTCTCATCTGTGGACCCTAGGTTTTGATGGTGATCCTGGTGCACAAGCCTCGAGACCCTTCACAAGATCACAAGCTAAGGAACTAAGAAACAAGCTTAGGCAATAAATATGGAAGCCTTGTAGAAGCCTATGACGACGAAAGGGCAAGGGCAAGGATACTTGGCTGGACGTAGTTCAGAATCGATGTAATTGAGATACATGTCTTACACCTTATAGGAGATGAGGGAGTCTAGGTTACCAGAGGATGGAACCACCAAAGAGGACCAAAACCTGAGTTTGAAGGCTGCAGCAACCGTGCAAAATACTGTTATTAGCAATATGGAACGCGATCACAACGGAGGACAGAACAACTCCCACAATAGGAGTGTTGTCAAAGGCCTTTTTAAGCTTTGAAGCGAGGTTCAAAACATGTTGAGCGCTCCACCTCACTTAATGTGCACTTTAGTGTCATCGTCGCTGCTATAAGACATGCTTTATCCTGCCAAAGAGCATTTTCTGAAGAGGCTACACTAAATTTGATATTTCATTTTTATTGTAGAAGAAATTCAATTTCGTTCTCTATTAATTTATTTTTCATGCTTATATTATAAGTGTTGGACTAAAGTTCTGTTTTTTATTTGCCCCTTTTTCCATTAAACCTCACGCTTTATTTGCGCTTTAAAGCCCAACAAACCTTAGAGATTTTAACTTTTGATAACACTGCACAATAGCGAGTCAAAGGACGCAATGGCGGAGATTGCCAACCTGGAGGTCAACCCTAAAGAGAAGCGAAGGTGGCTTTGGCTAATTCCTCAAGATGTGATACATTCAGCGCAATTTGCTTAGTGGCCTTATTAGGGTCAGTGTTTTGGAGAGTGAGAGCAGTGTCATTAAAAGCGCAAAAAGGCTCTAAATCTATTGGGACTTAAAGCGCAAAGCGCAAATAAAAGTGTGGGCTTCAATAAAAAAAGGCGCAGAAGGAGCATAAATACAAATATTTATGTTTAGTTCAATACTAACAGTTATAATCATGAATGACAAATATTTAAAAAAAGAAATTGAAAAACAATTACGATAAAGTGAAATATCAATTGTTTAGTTCCGCTTCTTCAGAGAGAACTCATTGACAAGGAAAAATATGCCTTAGAAACTTAATGACCACAATGAAGATTGCCCTCATGAGGTGAAGCATTCAACATGTTTTGGGCCTCGCTTTAGGCTTAAAGCGCGCCTTTGATAACAGTGAGTGAGGCGAAAAAAGCGACAAGGGGAGGGGCCGCTTAACTAAGGCAAGAAGTGAAGCACTTGCCCTTCTGAAAGGATGCACCGAATAATACAAAAAAATTAAAATCTTAAATTTGCATATATAAATAACCAAAGCTTAATAGCAATAACATACTATCATTCTTTATGCTAACAAAAGATGATGCTATTGAATACATTGTTTATAGGCAAAAATAATTAAGTTATTATGCAACCTATTGTACAATAAAACTGAAAATAAAAGAGCTGTAGGTAATGAACAAAGCAAAAGATTGAACCAAAATAAACTCCAGAAACAGAGGACAAAGAAAAAACTGAGCAAAACGAAGGATGCTGAAGTTGCTGCCAGAAGAAAACATAGAACAAAAAAACACCAGAAACAGCGGGAAGGAGTTACTGCCAGAAAAAGAGAAATAAAAAAAGAAGAAGAAAGGAGAATCAAGAACCTGAAAAGCCCTAGCTTTGGACTGAAAATCATTGTGAAAGAACCCAAGAAGAAGGAGCTGCAGTGGTCTGAGAGAAAACCATTAAGAACTGAGGCCTACTATTGTTGTTGATTTACATATTATAAATTTAAAAGAAGAAAAAAACACCGCCGCTTCTCACACCTAGCCGCTGCTCCATTGCTTTTCAGAGAACACCTCGCCACAGAGCAAAAAGACACCAGATCTCTGCTTCACAAAAAGTGTGAGGCAAGCGCCTTTCAAAACATTGGGATGGATTGCATTCATGGTTGCTTTGAAACTTGAAAAGGGGGTTTTCAAGTTGAACCATTCAGCTTGAGGGTGTCCTATTGAAGTAGTACTTCTTTTGTATAATTAAAGTGTTCCTAATTAAGTGTTCTAGTTATTGCTACTGAGTCGTGTTTTTTCAAAATTCTACTTCTTTTTTCATTTTCCTCTTTTTCCTATTTGATTCCTGTCAAGGTCGAACCCGAACAAGGTAGTTTTGGGTCGTTTTGGATTGAATAGTGTATTTCTTTGTTTTGGTGGACCCTCAATTTCAAGTGATTGGATGCTTGAGCACTCAGAGAATTTCGCAAGGGATTATTAATAATTCTATTCTCATACACATATAGTGAAGGTTAATTTGAAAATGTGAGTAGCAATTGAAGGATTCATGAGTAAACAAGACGACAAGATTAATAACTCTTGCAAACTAAGTTATTTGAATAAATATTTGGTCCTACCAATATTGTCAAGGAGTAATCCTAGGCTACTTCACATTCTTCAACCAAAACAGACCTAGGCTTATTTAGCACCAAGGGTGTGGCCCTTCAATGAAGTGGGTTAAAGAACTAAGCGTTGCAGGTTCAAATACAGGTGGAGGAAAAAATCCAAGGTGATTTCTTCTCATCTATCAAAACAGAGTTTCCCGGAACCATGCTGGTGTGAGGTAGTAGGTACCCCTGGAATTAGTCGAGGTGCACACCGGTTGGCCCAAACACCACAGTTATCAAGAAAGATAAAAATCCTAGGCTTCTTTATCTTGTAAATTCTTTAAAGGCATACTACATAAATATGTCAATTAATTGCACCTATGCCCTCCAACTTTGGGTGTACACAAGTAGGCACTTAAACTTGTATAAAGTTAAACAAATAGACACCAGGCATAATGCATATAGTACCCCACGTAGGATGTGAAATTTCCACATAGGACGCCGCGTAGGACGTGTGTGTCTTGTGTACTAAATTTGTGGATTTAGTCCTTCATTTTAGTTATTTGTTTAAATTTGAATCACCTAAATTTATAGTGAGTATTAACTTTCACCTAATAATGAGAAAATCCTTTGTCTCTAGTTTACTAAATTAATTTCAAATCCTCATTGGACCGATATTCTAATCACATCTTATTAATTGAGCAACCACGTATACTTGTGTACACATACCCTACTCACACTATTAATTGCGCAACTACATATACTTGTGTGTGCATTTTAGAGCAACACTACCCACCAAGTGTTTCAGAGCATTCAAAAAGGTAAACAACTAGGTGAAGAAGAAGATAAAGAAGAAAAAAGAGAAAATAAGCTAATTGAGTTTGTATCTAACTAAATGCAGAGGCTCCGTCAGAGAAAAATTGGCAAAAGAAGAGGCTGGAAACATACGGTGGAACGTACAAACAACTTTCATAACTATATGCAGTAGTTCTCACACCATGCTTTGATCACAGACTAAACTAATTCATCAAACATCAACAAAAGCTGTGAGCCACTTCAGAAAATTTAACCACTATGGAAGGAGAAGGGCTGCGGCTAGCAGACCCTCAATTTTGTAGGTAAAAAATAAAAAAAGATGGTACAATTTCAGATTCAGAAAAGTAACATGCAAGGACAAAAAGTTATACCTGTTCAAGCTCTTCAGACAGTTTCTTCCTATCACTTTCATTTTTCGCCTCACGTTTTTCCAGTTCTCTACCTCGGAGCTCAAGCTCTTTCTTTTCAGATTCCAATTGCAATTTCAACTTTTCATGATCATTAAATATCTTCTGGAAATGATCACGTGCACTTGACTGGATTTTTCTTATTTCTGCTCATAAAACAAAGACAAGAACATGAAGCATTACAGATAACAAGTGTTCCTAATAGCATGTACAGACCCCTAACCTTCATTGTAAGCTTGATGCAGTTTATCTTTATCTTCAACCAACTGCTTCAAAGACTGTGCAGTCTCCTTAAATTTGTCTGCCATCTCCTTTAGGTGTAACTTCTTGACTTCAATAACATTTGTCAAATTAGAAACGAGTTTATTCGTCTTCCGAGCTTCTTCTTCCATGATATCAGATATGGTTCTAAGGTCTCCAACCTTGCGGAGATTTTCACCGACTATATTAATAGATTTATAGTCATCGGCACGAGCAATCCAAGCATACAGATCAGAAGTTTTACCAAGGTTGGCTTTCCAGTCCTTCTTGCCATGATGGTCAGCCTCATAAGCCTTCTCAAATGACATTGCATTACCAAATCCGGACCAGTCTTTGTTGAATTCAACAAGAGCTGTACCAGAATGACCTTGGTAATTCCACAGAGGACGTACCCGTGTAGGGTTGAAACCTCTCCTTGTCAGCTGATCCCTCAGCTTAGAACCACTTTCTCCCACATAGCGCCCATCCTTAAACTCAGTGGGAATATTCACAACAACCCCAATCCACGGCCAGACAAACATCTCATCACGGTCATGATCAGCAAGAGGGTCAGCTTGAGGATCCGGCTCGGCATCAGGTTTAGATGAATCATCAGCAACTACATCAGTTTCTAAGTACTTTGCCAATGCAAGATGATTCGCTTTGTCTCTCGCAGTTCTCTTATTAGAGCTACAGCTTCCCACCCCACTTGCATGCTGCACGAGTTCTTTGTACAAGAAGTCACGCTTTCTTTTCTTTGGACAATAGGGGCAAGTGTATGCCACATCTGATATCTTAAGAGGGTGATTTCCTTTCTTTAAATCTTCATAAGATTTTTCTTCATATTCTTTAATCTCTGATTCACTTATATCAGTGTCTTCCCCGGAGCTATGATCCATAGAACTCCCCTTCTTGCAAGATTTAAATGTACAAGAATAACACCTGGATAAAAAATGGATAATCTCATCAGCTGTAGGTGAAAGCGAGTGGCATTTAAAGTACACCAGCTCAGGGGTATTTGAACCACACGTTAGTTCAGCTTACTTAACCCTTCAAACCCGGCCTCTGTGAAAGGAGATACAGAGAGGCCAGAGACATGAATAATAGATGAGAAAAGACATGAAAATAGTTGACAAATGAAGTAAGTGGGAAAATGTTCTACATCGAAATTTTCCATATAAAGTGTTTGCTATCAAAAGGTTTTGATATTCCCATTAAAAGAAAATGAATGTTTCTTAAATTTTGATATACTTCGTTTAAGCTTACAACAATTCATGGAAGAATGAACCAATCAAAAGTCTATAAGAAGAACTCATGACAGTCAATAAGCACCAATTGCTTGGAGGGAGAAGAAAATGTAAAACTCATCCTGGTAAGATTTACCTTACATGATAATTACTGTCATATGTGCTAAATTCAAGTAACAAATACAGTTGTTTTGCTTTACAAATACAAAAACTTGCTCAATGAAAAGAGCTACTTCTACTTTGAAGGTTCTTCCCAATAGTAAATCATACAGAGACCTGGAAATCAACAGTAATATCTACAGTTTTCAACAGGATTGCAATACATTGCAAAAGATTACAGATGTTAGACATGCACAGTAAAAAGAACTAGGTTTAATTTGAAGGTTCTCCACAATACACCCATACAAAGACCTAGAAATCAACAGCAAAATTCGCAGTTTTTGACAGCATTACAATACTAAGCAACAGGATTACAGATATTAATATAGGGTATTTTGTGCTTCCTGTTATAGTTTTTTCACCACAACATTTTCTCTTCACGAGCAAATACTTGCGTTGAAGGAGAATGATCAGCATGATAATGCATGGAGGTCAATCAAAACAATTACACCCAGACCTGAATCAAAATAAGAAGTGCATATCTGGAAATAGATTCCACACATGCCAAATTTAGTTCAGGCCTCATAAAGGAAGAAATTTGATAATAATCTTGAAAGTATTAACCATATGGAAGCTACATTTTATTTCTTTTCAAAAAAATGCAGAACTGCGTGAATTGTCCATTTCTTTGGGTTTCTCTTTATATTTTTGTGCAGCCGAATGACTAATTAACCAAAAGAAATAGCCCCAAGCAGCAGTCAAGTCTATACACAAACATGCATCCAATGAAGACATAGCAGAGTCAAAAATTACAAATTAAATCTAGCTAAACATCAGAAAACGAGTAGAGAGGAAAAGAATTGTAATCCTTCTCAGATCTACTTGCCCGAAATTTCCACACAAAGGTCAAGCGGCAGCAAATTCTCTTGAATAGGGGTTTTTGGTAGGTAGTGAGACTGAGCGAGCTTAGTAAATTGGGTTTGATGAGCAGAAACAAAGAGGGAAAGATTAATAATTAGAACTACTAAAATGGAAAACATGCAATTCGATGAATCAATCAAGCTCGCGCGTCGGTAGGTGGCCAGCCACTCCGGGTTGTGGGTAGGTAGCTCCTTCGCTCCCAGTACTTGAGCTCACATACCCAGTGCGGAGTACCAAACACACTAAGCTGGTGGACTCTATTAAAATTGTGCATACGGCTATTTAGCACAATTATATTTTAGTAATCTTTGTATTAATTATGGTAAAAAAATTATATAATATATTAATTTGGTATATTAAAAATAATATATAGCTTGTATAATTGATAAGTCCCAAAAACTTACCAAGTAGGAATATGAGAGTGCTCCGTTTAGTAACAATGAATCACAATCCTAATCTGCAAAATAAAGCTCAGGGTGGTCCCGGGTCGTTCTCCGATGCTTAAATTAGTCAACAAGCAATGGGAGAATTTCAAGAATATTTAGTGAGTAATACTTAGAGCGTAACTTTGCCTTTGAACTTAGTGGGCTTTTACCTAGTAGAAGGAAAGTTGTTACCCAGATTGATTTTGGAAAGTTATTTGGAAAGTTATTACTCAAAGTGATTTTCGGGATTTGATGTAAGTGAGTATGGTAATCCTATCATAACTTTACCACTTATAAATGGTAGTATATTCCTTGTATGATTCTTTCCTATTTAGGAGTTCTCTATTAAGGTAAATATTAATTACCTTATTGTGCTGTTATTTGTGTGAGCCACTGCTATTAGGCCCATATTATTTAGGTGGGTCAATGTGTCCTTTTAGCTACATTCCTACAGGTGTCCCCCGGAGTCGATGTATGTGTTTACGCCACTCGACTAGGTGTTTATCGTGGTTTGGGGATATGCCTGGCTAAGAGACATCGAAATAGCTCTATGTCAGGATGGCCGATGTTGAGGTGATCGAATACCGGGTAGGAAAGCTGTCTCAGTGAAATGTCGAGTTGAGAAAAATCTGATATGAATGAATACCAGGAGGAATGATGCCGGTATTATTGAGTACCGAGAAGAACTAGGCCGGGATGAATTATGACGATGTTCCCGGGTGCCGGGGTGCCGGTATGATTAAATGCCAGATGGATTACCCGGTATATGCGGTCAAAAGGAAATCTAGTATGCTTACCGGGATATGTTTCTCCTATATTCACACCGGGACAGGTGTTATTGATAAGAATCCCGGGGTACTGTTATTGAAATACCGGGGTAAGTATTTTTGACATAGATAGTCAGATGAATGAGTACCGGTATGAATACAGGGGTAAGCAAAATGCCGATATGGATACCGAGATAAAGGAACACCGATATGGATAGCGAGATGAGAGAACACTGATATGGATACCGGGTAAGTGATGCTTTGTCGAGATGACTGGAATTTTTCAAAAGACATTAATTATTTTTCCCGCGTTTTCTTGTTTCCACGTGTCATGATCCAGGAATATCTATAAGGGACGTGTCTTTCT
>JBDJHY010000097.1:5545829-5566410 GCA_039654485.1 Withania somnifera
CCGAAACTGAAAATAAATTTCACCACGGGGTTCCCAACATTACCATAAACCCATGCTCCAAATTTGAGCACAATCCAAGTTCGGGAAGGACTTCAAAACAGCCCGGAAAAAATCGCTCCAAAGGGGTCAAAGATTCCCCTTTTATGAATTTAAGGCTGAAATTTCAGCGTATAATTGATACTTGGAACAATGTATACACAACTAATGAAGAATTTCATGAAAATATATATATATAGACATGATTTTATCAATTCCACGGCTTGGAGCCATTAATAGTGGAAACTAAGAAATTCAAGGGTAGAAAGGGAAGAAGACTTACCCAAAACGTTGAAGAATCGAAGAACAATGATTTTGAATTTTTATCGTCCTTGAAATTATATTTGGGAGGAAGTTTCCACTCTAAAAACTGATTAGAAGGGAGTATATCACTAAAAAAAAGGAGTTGGGGGCGTACTGCACCCTATATACTACCCAAGAAAGTCCCTAGGCCTCTTTCAGAAATACTGAAAATAAATAAAGTCTGGGATCCGGGGTAAGGGATCCGGTATCCGGTATTTGGCATTCCGCATTCGGCATCCGTATCCGGTTTGGGGTCCGTAATACAGGGTCTGGGGTCAAGGGTCAGTTGCAGGTTTTTTTTTGCTGCATATTTTCAGAAATTTCAAATGGGATCTCGGAAATGAAACGGAGTCCAAATTTGACAAACCATATATGTTTTCTAATTGGAAAATATATTTTGGATTCAAAGGAATCAACAAAAATAGAATAGGAGGTCATTTACTCAATATGACCCCTCAAACCAAAAGGGCCTAAAGGCACATTTCTCCGCCAACACCTCGAATTCACAACGACATGCACGAAAATTAAACCAACACCTCACCTAACCTAAATTCATCATTCCAGAGCTATTAGAAGCATCAGAATTCCAATCCCACACTCCGAACATTGAGTTACCACACAAGCTCCACTTTTAGGCTAAAACTTAAATAAATTCCACAATTTCGCATAACTTGCAAACCAAACCTCCAAAACACAAATTTAAGGTCAATACTGACTTTGTTTGATATTACAGAGCTAAAAAAACTGTCGGAATTAAATTCCGAGCTCGTCTTGAAGGAAAGTTGACTTTAGTCAACGATTTCTTAGTTTTAGGCTCTAAAATAGGGAATTTGAGATATTTCTCGATCGAGTCGCCAGGGATCTGAATTGTCGGTCCCAGCAAGTCATAAATAACTTGGGACAACCGTTGAAACTCTAAAATGCAAAATATCACGTATTTATCATAAATGACCATGAGGGTCATTATAGGGAGGGAAGAATTTTAAAGATGGAATGTTTAGGAAATAAACTGAAACAGTGGCTGCCAGTTTATAAACAAGTCAGACATTGGCGTGTTCGCGAAGGACTGGCTTCATCCCGCCCAGCAGCCATGTCATCACTAACCGCGATCGCGTCACCCCTATGGAGATCATGCAAAAAAAAATAGCATATACCGTGATTGCATTTGAAGGAGTGTGATCATGCTGAAGGCCTGGTTCTGCAAAAAAATCCTACAACAGCTAAATTTCCAAATAAAGGCATAGAATCATACCAGAGTCCAACAACAACAAACCAAATATGTATTTCAAGTAAAAATTATATTTTAGACTCAGAAGATTCGATGAAACGGCCATAGGAGATCATTTAAATGAAAATGACTCCCAAGCCAAAGCAAAACCAAAAGGGTCATTTCCCAACTTTTCACAAACGAACCCAACACAAAAGCGGCCACCGCTAGCCTAAAATCATCATTCTGAAGCTAATAGAATCTTCAGAATTCCAATCCGATGCTCCATAAAAAAAGACCACCCAGGTTCAAAAATGAACTTTGGCTAAATTAAATTTCCAAAAAATAGCTCAAACTCAAAATGAAAACCCCGGGACACGAACTTAAGGTCCACCTAGACCAAAGTTGACATGCCAAAGCTAGAGGAACTGTCGGAATTCGATTCTGAGATCATTTACTAGGATTTCACTCTCCAGTTCCCTCATTTCAAAACTGAAACTCCAAAATAGGAAAACTGAGATAACAGGTAAACGAGTTGCCAAGGCACCGGCTATCGGTCCTAACAAGTCATAAATGACTTGGGGCAACTACTTGGTGGCTCTAAATATAGAAAGAGGAGGAAAGCAAGAAAATGACGAAATGGGTCATTACAACCCTTCCCGGGACTAACCCCCAATAGAAGGCCTATGAAGGATATCTTCGTATATACTTATACATAGATGCCTCTCCCCCAAGCTTTACATAGAAACTCAAAACGACAGGTTTTATGGTAGTAATATTTCCTACATGCATAACCACAGTAACTACATTAATATCATTTTAGTACCAAAAACCCTGTGCTTAGCTCGTATATATTATCCTAGTTGAAACCAGAGCACGACCCATAGAGTAATATCCATATTCATTAGTGATAGTTAGAAAATAAATCTAAAGTATATAGAAAAATTACTCCATACTTCCCAGCAGTCAGGGAAAGATAAGCATTTTATGAAAACCAAGTTCATTTACAAGTCCATTATATGAGAAAATTTCTCCATACCAACGATGTTGGTTGTGTAAAGTGTACTTATAAGTAAAAAGGTTCTTTTTAGGTTAGCTTTGAGATAAGCTTCATCTTAGCTAACCATTTACTCCATTTCCAAGTGTCATCAGTAACCACATTTATTTTATCAATTTATGTCACCACAGGATCAAATGCATGCTCATAGTATAATAATAAGTCTCAAATAGCATCTAACACCGGTAAAAATATAGCGATTAAGTGATATATAAGCAAACATGTATATAATTATCCAACATAATCTCTAGGGTCGAGAACTCCATTTGCAGCATGCACAGGGGCTTGAACATCTTAAAACCAATAATATAATCACCACTGGGAATCGATGGGGGAAATAAAGTAAGGATTGTCGTAAAATAGAGCCAACCTTGGAAACCGTCCGGACAACTAGAAAATTACAATAAGTATATCCTAAATAGGACTAATCTAATGAGGACTAAACCGTAACCTACTGGATGCTGGTGACAAAGATGAAAATGAAATAAGGAGCCCAACTCCACAGAGAAGTTCAAAAAACCCGAAATAATCAAATTCATAGAATTAAGGTAATAACGAGAAGAACAAAGCCTCTATTGCTATATAAAAGCCTGAGTCAAAATTTAGACTAAAATAGGCTCATCGGCCTCCTAAACCCCGAAATAGAAATAAAAATATCAATGCATAGTCCTCAGTTCAAGAAAAACGCAGTTCAAATTTGTGCCCAAATAGAAAAGGAGAAGGCCCTCAAAACAGTCAATAATTTAAATGCAAAACTTTACATGTGAGAAATTGAGTTCAGAAATCACCTTAAAACGAAGGATAAATGATCACAAACAAGTTCCCCTA
Organism: Withania somnifera; assembly: GCA_039654485.1. Taxonomy (NCBI): domain Eukaryota; kingdom Viridiplantae; phylum Streptophyta; class Magnoliopsida; order Solanales; family Solanaceae; genus Withania; species Withania somnifera. The sequence goes on from JBDJHY010000097.1 coordinate 5,549,261, forward strand.
GCTCTCAGTATAATGTACAAGTAGTATCATGTTAAGAAATAGTTTCACAAGTCAGCTATGGAGTTCTAGTGCATGAGAGAATGAGCTAAAAAGAAAAAAAAATAAAAAATGTAGGTTGACCCAAACCTCATCGCGACCCAAAACATCACAATCGCGATGCATACCCAAAAATGCTCTTTGTGATCATTGTCAAGGGCCATGCGATCATGATGGGTACGGGGCTCCAGTTGACAACATATTAAAATATAGAAAATTTGATTCGTTTTACCCTAAGAATGATTTCGGAGTCTGATGAACGCAAATTAAATATGCTAACAGTTTGGAAATGACATTCCATACTCGACGGAATTGATGAAATGACCATTTGAGGTCATTTTATGGAAATGTTGACCAAGTCAACCAAGTGCCAAAATGAGCCCAGAATGGTTCTAGTAACCTTACCAACCCAAATTCGATATTCCAAAGCTTATGAAAAGTGTCAGACTTTTAATTTGGATCTTCAATCATCGAAAGTGGACTAAAAGTCAAACTTTCATTCTAATGAACAGAATTTCCCAAAAAAAAGGTCAAAACACAATCGAAAATTCAGGGACCTGAACCAAGAGTCCCACTAGACCAAAATACACACTCCGAAGCTGATGAAGCTGTCGAAATTTGATGTTGAGTGCTCTTGCTAAGAAATTACTCTCGAGTTTTACTATTCTAAAGTTAAAACTTCTAGACAGGAAAACTGAGGTAAAATGCAATTGTACTGTCAAGGTACCAAACTACCAATCCCAATAATTCATAAATAACTTGAGGTGGCTACAGAAAGGGTCTAAGCACAAATAACACATAAAAGCAAGAAAATGACCACGAGGGTCATTACAAATATATAAGTTAATTGAATTATAATTTATAATTGTATAAAATATAAGTATCACAAAATGGAAAGTGTAAATATAAGTTGTTATTAATAAATAACATAATGTACTTTAAATAACATACAATAAACATTTAATACAGTACATGTCTTATACTGCACAACATGATAATCGAGGATGAGCTTGGTCTTAATGCACCAATTCAAGATGCTTGGGAAGGTTCAACTCCAATAATAGAAATGGTAGTAGTCGAAAATTATTGATTTGAACATTTTTTTAGCTCGACATAAAAAAAAATTAAGGATAAAGATGCTCATTTTGAGCCTCATAATGGATTAATAGAACATTTATGGGAGCAACCTACTAATCGTGAATTTTTATGTAGAAATTAAAATAAATTTTACATAATGTATTTTTTTTAATTATGTTTCATCAATGATTTCACTATTTGAATTATCCATTAACATGTGTAATATATAATATTTTCTTGCAATTTATATTATTTAAAAATTATGATGTAAAATATTTTTATATTAAAAAATTATATAAGAAAAGAATATAAATTATATAGGGTGAATATGTAAAAGAAAAGAAGAACTCATTTATGATATAAGAAAATATAAATGAAATAAGAAATAATAACATAATATTAAAGAGAGAGAAGAATATAAAAAATAGTTTTTTATAAATTTAGTATAGTACATTAAAGTTGGTTTAAACTAAAATAATATTGATACTATTTTAATATATATTTAATGTTAGGGTTGGAGATAATCTAGTCAAATCACTGCAAACAAGTAAATTAAACTTAGGAATCACTTTTTTCCTTCTAAAGTTGGATCCTTAGAAAAAAGTACATTGGGTGACTGTGGGGAGGGAGCAGGTAAAATCCTATTGTACCATACTCCCTTCGTTCATATTGTTAAAGACTTTCTCTTTTATATGTTCCTTAAAGAAATTTTGTTTTCTTGGTTTTCATTTACTGAGCCATAAGATTTTTCTTTTTTTTTTTTTTAATTTTTAAATTTATTTTAAAATTAATATTTGTTCATGAGAATTTTAAATATAACTCTAAAATTTTACTTGAAAAAACAATATTAAAAAATAGTTATTTTAATTATTTATATAATTTATAAAATTAAGAATAATTTTTTTTTTAATATTGTCCATATTATTAAATAACTACATAATACATTAATAGTAAAATGTAGAATATTTAAGTATAATTAATAAAATTAATTTCAAAATTTAAAATTTTTAAGGGGGGTGTCAGATTAATATGATCCAAGTAAAATAAAATGAAGAAATAAGTTAGAAAAATATGATATTATTAAATCTATCTTAAATAATTTGAGATAGATATTTTTAATAATGCAAACACATAATATCTTATATAATAAGTATTAATTCTCTTTGTCCTAAATAGGTGTCATTTTAGAAATATTATTTTGGGACGAATGAAGTACTCTCTCCCTTCACCTTTAAAGAGATTCTCCAACTTTAATAAATTAAGAAATAATTTATTATTTTATTTATTTTTATTTTTTCTTCATAATTATTATTTTTAAGTGTAGATAAATTAGTTAATTATAAATTTATAATCAAATTTTTAAAAAATAAATAAAATTATTTATTTATTTATAATTTTTTAAAAATGAACAATTAATATAAGATGGAGACATGAGTGCGTTAAGAAACATTAAGTAAAATAGAGGGAGGGCGTACTAACTTGTTTTAGTTGTCATGTGCCATTTTGTGGGGTGAAAGATTTTGTCGTTGAGAAACATGTTTATTGAAAATAGCGTCGACAACTGGAAGACGCCAGTGCACGTCTGTTTCACACGCTCTGACGATAATGCAATGGTGATGTTCGTCGCCAACACGGAGACCACAACCGCGTGGACTTAGTTAACTTCCTCGATAAAATCAAATGTAAAGGTAGGTAAAACCCAAAGCCGTACAAAACCTAATTATTAAATGGCGGCTTATTCTAGGTTGTCCACCACGTTATTCCTAGCTGTAAAAGTAAAAATTTTAATTCATTTAAACTTCTAAATTCATCTTTGTCCAAAGGAAAGTCCAAGAATCAGTTATTTTGATCATAATATATTTTGTCTGCACAATTAATATATTTTCTCGTATTCCATTGGCCTTTGTTTCTTTTCTAATATTTTTATATTGAACAAAGATAAAAAAAAAGTAGAATTTGCTTGAAAGTATTAAATGAAAAAGACAGTTAAACTATAAGCAGAAAGAATAAAAAGATCTTTTATTTTTTTTATTAGAGCTAAAAGTGTATGGCCCCAAATTATCTTCATTGACTTGAATCGCAAGCATCTTTTAAATAGAAAAGTTCCCATTCCGGAAAATTACCAAATTAAAAGGATCCAAATTAATGGCCAACCAGTAAAAATGTAAAATACACAAGTTTGCAGTTACTGGTCAAAGAAATGAGTTGTATCCAATTGCTTAAGAATTTGACCGACATATTTTTTTAACTGAGCGGGCATCCTGGGCCTCACGTGACCAGTCACACGAGCTTCGATGTACCAACGTCATTAGTAGGCAGTTATGCTGACTCAGTTGCATTTGAAGTTCACTCATTGGACCAACGTTATTAGTGGGGCCCTCTGTACATACGTGTCAAAACTTTTACGATTTCTCACTACATATATGTGGCGGGTAGTTTTCTATCCGTCGGCTCTTGACGGAATCTTTGGGCCCTCGACACCGACGGCCGGTGACTACTACTTGGACTTTCATACCCAAACAACTGCTCCGATGAACCCCAAGTTCCCAATTAAAATGTACTATCGATAATACAACATTTTACTTAACCATATAAACTTTGGGAATAAACTATTTCCTCCATCTTATTTCATTGGGATTTTTTTTTAGTTCAGCTAAACAAATATAATTTCATTAAAATTTAAAATAATTTAATTTTAAAAATTTATTTTTATTTTAATAAAATATTTTATAGCAATATAAATATTTAAAAGTTATTTTAAATCGTATATTTTTAAAGCTTTTGTTTCTTTATTAAGTACCTTACCAAGCTAAGCAGCACCAGTAGAGCGGATGGCATAATATTTCTTATGTTTGACCCAAATTCAAACTAAGACACTTGAAATAAAATAAAAAAAAGTATTATTAAAAACATTATGATATATTTGTCTTATGTGAAATTACTTAGGCTTTAAATTCGTATAATGACATAATTTAACAGTTATAAAATTTTCACGGCACATTTTAAATTATAAGATTTAAAAATATTTTTATTTTAAAAATTGTGTTTCTCAAACTACTCCACATAATTAAAATAAAACTAGTATACAACTAGATTCATTTTATTCTTTTCCTCGCTCAGGAGGAAGGTATTTGCAGAATCTAATAATGTATGGTAATAGTGCCTTTTTTCTCTAGGGTACATGTATGGTACAGCCATATTTATGAAACATTTAATGGGTGCAATATAAAAATAGTGAATATAAAAGTGATGTGCATAATTAGGGGGTGGAATTTCGGCTGTGTATAGAATCCTATAAAAGAGGTAACGAAGTGTTTTCAAGGACTTGACGAAGCACAATTCTATCTCTCCACAAACTCAAACTTTGTCTCTCATCATCTTGCCTTTCGCCATTCATCACGCTAGTGAAGAGACTTCATATCTTACTTACTTGTACTAGTACCAGCAGTGCTGTTTCTTCAGTTATCGTATATCTCCAAGCAAGAGAAACATAGGATTACGAGACTTTGATTCCTTCTCTTTTTTTAGATCATATGGTGTCTCCCTTTATTGTCCACTGAAACTTTTTAACCCTCTCGCTTACACAAATTTCTTTTTAACTTCTTTCTTTCTTCTTTCCTTTGAGGTTCACTTTGTTTAAAGGACTTCTCTTTTAAAAAACTTTGTGCTCCGTTTGTGTGTGTGTTACTTTCTTCTTCTTTTTTTTCCGCCCCCTTTAAGACTATATATTCCGTCTTTTAAAGACGTTGCTCTTCTCTTTGTCAGATGTCTTTGGTTCTCTCCTTGTGTTTGAAGCTTCTCTTTGACTATTCCTCTTCTTTTTAATCCTACTAGTCTCGTGCCACTCTCAAAGAAGTCTTCCTTTATCTTCATTGAGCAATCATTCTACACACTCCTCTGTTTTTTCACTAAAGAGTGCAAAAATAGCTAACCCAACGCTCTGATATGGATCACAGTATGCTCTGTCCGATCAAATATACCGAACACAAGAAAAATATCAGCAAAGTCATTAAACCGTCCATCATAAAGCCTAAGAAAATTACCCAAATCCGGAGATCATCAGAGTACAATGCCACTACTCCGAGGACAATACGGATATCGGTTACTGACCCGGATGCAACCGACTCTTCCAGTGATGAAAACGAGCTTTTTGGACGGAAACGTGTCAAAAGATACATCAATGAAATTAGTATTGTAACCCCATCAATCAATGACGTTAAAACTCTTAATACTGGCAAGAAACGAGCAGCTGAAGCTTTGCAGCCTAAGCAGAAGGGACTGAAGATGAAGGAAGTGCAGCCACCGGCAGATGGATCTGTTAGGAAGTTCAGGGGCGTGCGACAACGGCCGTGGGGGAAATGGGCCGCTGAGATTAGAGATCCTGCACGTCGTGTGAGGCTCTGGTTGGGCACTTATGACACAGCTGAAGAAGCTGCTATGGTTTATGACAATGCAGCCATTAAGCTTCGTGGGCCAGACGCCTTAACCAATTTCATCACTCCTCCAAAGAAGGAGAAGCCAGAGGTCAATGTGGCTTCGAATTCGGGCTACGAGTCTGGCGATGAATCCCACAATCTTTCTTCTCCCACATCTGTTTTGCAGTTCAGAACGAGCCAATCCAGTGATGAAGCAGAACAACAAAGTGGGTCCGAACCAATGCTCGAAGAAACAAAAGGGGATGTTGCTGAAGAACATTGTCCAATATTGGTGGAAGAACCAACTCTTTATTGGATAAACAGTGACCAAACCGTTGAACACCCTGAGTGCCAGGGCGAGACAATAAACATCACACCAGATTATTCAAGCGAGTACTTGCCCTCAGACGTTCCCTTCTTAGACGATTTCTTCAACTTCGGAGCTGCGGAACAGACACTTTTTGACGACAGGACAAGTTCTGCCAATGATTTGTGTACGCCGTACGATGATGTATCGTCTTGGGATTTCGCCAATGACTTGCTATTAGACCATGAGATTTCCAAATTTGAGGATTCATTCCAAGACTTGGGTGCATTAGAAGTGGATAATTATTTCAGAGTCATCGGAGATTTCTCCAGTGTTGATGCTCTAGCGGCCTTATGATTCAGTCTCAAGATCTCAAAAGTGTTCATTGGCCCGGCATGCCAGAGCTATTGGCAAATTTTGTCTAACCGGCGACAATGAGAAATAGATTGGTGCGTTATAGATGTTTATTTTCAGGAATACATCAGAGTTGTTTGTTTTAGATTCTCCGTGTAAATTAACGGACTGAACTAGTTGCTTTTATCAAAAATGTTTTGATAATAAGTAGAGAGGCCTCCTTTCAGAGTTTCGATGTAATGCTATACCTGGACTAAATGAAACGCATAATGTTTTACTGAAATTTGAGTTCCTATAGTTTTTCCTTGCACTGGGTATGCAGTAAATTTTAACTGACTTAACTACTCTGAGCCGTTCACTTTTTCTTGTTTGATCACAGGAAACATTTTTTTTCTATTTTACCCTAACATTAACTATTCATTTCAAATAGTTTTGAAATTTCATTAAAGACAATGTTGAATTATTCTTCTTTACGGAGTATGTTGAAAAATAAAAGAGAAGCCTTGGGAGCTGAGAATCTCTCGAAGAGAAGCATTGGGGTTGAGAATCTCTTGCTTGCTGCTTTACTAGCCTTCATTGCCTTATTTTGTAACTTCTCTTCTTTTGTCCATAGCTCTTTCAATTGACGTCTGATTCCCTAACACGCTCAAGAACCAAGAACGAACTTACGACAGTTAGTTATTAAGTGTTGTTTCGTATATAGAAGGATTGTGACCCGTGACCTTTCTCTCAACCCAATTCCTTAATTGATCCTCAAAACTTATTATTGAGTTGAGCAAAGTCCCTCATAGACAAGTGACAAGTAAAATTGAAAGAAGGAAATTAGTTTGGATTGGTCCCCTATTCTCTAACAATCACAAGACTTTCCAATTTGAATCTTTTATTGATTGGTCAACAGATCTCAAATATCACTTCATACCGGTCAGTTTTATTATAAACTAATGTTTTATTATTACGTAAATTGTCTTAGATTGTGTGTATACTAATAGTGCCAAAGTGGCATTCTCTGTGCCCAACGCGAGCATGCGGGATTTGCGGTGTGTTTCAGCTGAGTGTGATGTCTTTAAGCTATGCGTGTAAATACTTAGTGGTAGTTGAACATTTATATGGCTTCAAGCATTTGTGCTTTGAAAATGCACATATAAGGACAGTAATACCAATGCATATAAAAATAATACTAAGACGGGAGTAATTGATGAACAATATGGTCGCCGTCTATAACCGTCATATCATAACATTTGTTAGCTCGCTATAGTTTGTTGCGTCATATCTTATTTATTTCGTTATGGGAAGATTCATACCTTTAAATTATATGCATACGATTCCAAAATTATAGCTCTCCATTAAGAATGGCTCGATGAAATTGATGGCGTAAACTTAAATTTTTAATAAGGAAGACATGAAATTTTAATAAGGAAATCGTGAATCATCCTAAACATGAAATTGATAAGGAATCATCATAAGCAAGATAAAAATTTAATAGGAAGTCAACATAAACATGAAGAAAAGAATGATTGTTTGCAAACAATGAAAAATTGGAACCAACGTTATTGATAAATACAGTACTATTTGTTTAACGAGAGAGAGAGTGTGTTAACCTGGTCACTCATTCCGAACAACCTAGCTCAACTAGGTTAAGAAAAAAGTGAAAACCTTATATTATATTATGACAATTATAAACAATTCGTATTATCATACTAGGGTGCTAAGGCCAGTGCTTGAGCATGGTTCCAATTTTCAACCACGGGCCCAACATTTTTCAGTTTCGCATACTGATGCAAAACGATTGACATGTGACAATTACCCGTATTATGTATTATGAGTGAAGTTTAGCTATGCACAGGTCCAATATGTTCTCCTAATTAGTTAACTAAATATTTTTCTTAGTAATGAAGTGTCTCCAAAAATATTACATATGCTATCGTAGCAACATATAAAAATTAGGTTCTGCATCAGTGTGTCCTAGTTACAATTATCTACACTTTCACTGTTGGGGAGCTAAACACCTCTTTCTAAAGTTGATGCCAGTTTTTTTTCCCTTCATCCATCTCCCTCATTTGAAATCTACAATTCAATTTATGGGAAAGCAGCCCAAACGTTTTTACTTTTTTTGAAAGGAAGGAATGCAGGGAAGAAATCCATCCTCTATCCCTGACTTGCCAGCTTGATCGCTTGTCTTATTTATTATGAAAGCCGTCTTTTAATACCTGTGCCCCAAGCTTCTGTAATCGTCCATCACTTTAAAAGGAGCATCCTGCAAATGTATACTATTAGAGGTTGTACCTCAAAATACTTGAAGGCATTGCTTGAGAATATAGAAAAAGACAGGAAGAACACACCTCAAACTAAAAAGATATTTAAAAGGACAGAAAGAAACATACCTCAAACTAATAAAGAAATTAACAGAGTGCTATCAATTAATTAGCTACCTCTTATATGTGGTTAACTCTTCCCGCGGTCATGGACTTAACTCGGTCTTAGGGAGAGGACATTCCAGAAGATTTACTTTGTTGGGAGGTGTAGATGCTTAAGATGGAAACAACAGTAAGGCACCTATTGAGATGAGATTTTTGCACTTTTTGTTTTCCTGATACAGGGAACCTGGAGGATCAGAGTAGGTTTGTCACGAACCGAGCTAACCCCTTGGGCACGTTACGACATCCTTAGCGACTAGGTAGCCTTGCATGAACCCTTGTCTCATGTATAACTATACACTCATACTCATTGAAAGCAATATCAGTAACAATATAAAGTAATAGGCACCTCACAAGAATGAAAAATAAATACTGCAATAGATATGAAAACTGCAAGTCTTAACTCTACTCAATACTCTTGTTCGAAAGCCTGCTAGTTTCAAGATAAAATAAAATAACTCTAAAATCTCAACTCTAAATAATGAAAGAATAAAATAAAATTTAAAAGCTCGGTCCTCGAGGACTCACCAAATCTTCAGCTTCTGCAATTCCAATCAATCTGGAACGTTTGGGGGGTTGGCAGAATCTGCATGGCTTGAGCATACATACGACACAGAGTATGCGGTCAGTACATGGAATGTACTGAATATGTGAAATGAAACAATACATGCTATATAGAACATCATGATAAAATGGATAAACATTGCATAAACAAGTTATAACAAGTTCAACTTCAATTTCCGACATCAGTAAAACAATAATATGCAAGATTTGACAATATAGGTTCAAAATCTCAACTTACAAGAATATAAAATAAACTCATAAAAATCATACAGACTCGATAGTTTTTAACAAAGAAATTATAAACTTTAGTTAGAAATCTTCTTTCACTCTCTTTACTTCAGACTAACACTCAACTTCATTTAGGAGTTTCTATAACCGAGACATTTCGTGCCTTAGCAACGAAATCTACATATTATCCAATGTAAAGGAGACTCATACCTTGTCAGGACACGAATCTCAGCTTTTCTAGTGGATCCACTAAGATGCAAAGGACACATAGTGGGTCATATTATAATTTCTACGCTTGGAGACGCAGGTTTTAAGTATAAGGGCTTCGTGCTTGCTCTCTCGGTGATAATATTCCTCCCTTAAATACTGAAACATTAAAAATCAACATTCTTGACTTAATATAACACCCTCAATGAAACCACAAGCCAACAAAAGCTTCAATATCTAGACTAGTGGAACACCCTCAATGGAACCAATTAAACCAAACATCAATTTAAATTCATTGTGGGTAACATTCTTTATAAAAAATATCAATTTAACACTTCATAGTCATCTTTACTCTCAGCTTGTAATTAAAGCATAAAAGACTTTATTGAAACACCAAAGCACTCAATACACCTAGTTAGCCAAAATACTCAAATTAGACATCATTTATAACAAGGTTTAAAAACCATGTAAAAGTAAATTCATGACACTTTCATGTCAAATACAAGTTTAAGGATTTGACCTCGATAACTTTATCAATTCATGCATTATGACTTTCCTTCAAATTGTACAACTCAAGAGGACTATGCAACTTCATCAAACATCAAGCAAATTATTTAACTAAATATGCATCATCAAGAGTCATTCAATAAAGAAAAAATCTCAATATACAGTAGAAAAATTAAGATAACCCCAGACATACTTCTGCAATTCAAAACTTTAAGTGAAAGGAGTTTAGGGCTCAAGAATGAAAGGAATCCTTATTTATTAGCAGAATTTGGTGGAAAACACTGTTGCAGGAAAACCTTTTAATGGAACCCCTAACTTTTCTTTGGAAGCAAAACTTAGTTATAACCTGATTATGTAAAAAACTAGAGAAACAAGACTCTTGGATATTTATAGTAACCAAAATTGATATGGGATTGGGCTAAAAAGAGAGGATAAATTGTTGGACCTCCCTTACATAAATGTAACCGAAAATCAATCACAGGAGGCCACGAGTTCTCCTACAACTCGTAGGTAAGAGTCACAACTTGTGACTCCCACTCATGGTGTCTTAGACAAAAATTTTAAGTCTCTGAAATGAATATCATAAGTGAGAGTACAAATTGACCTACGACTTGTAGGTCATAATTATAACTCGTGGGACCAACTCATGGTCCGAAAAATAAAATTTTAAAGTTTTTGAAGTTCCGCAGTACGAGTCATTGTACGACTCGTGAAGACCTCCCACGAGTCCTACCACGACTGGGAGTACCCTTAAAAGAAAAAACTTACTTTGCTAAGCTTAAAATCTGAGTCTCTAGACTGATCCAAGTATGGGACATTATAAGGTGCTGCTTGGCTATCAATGAGCATTGTTTCTTCGGCATTGTTTCTTCTGCCAAATCTGGAAACTCAAACCTGAATTATTTAATCCCACCTGCATCTCTTATCATAAGAGTTGAGAATCCATTTTCTTTATCAATATCAATGACGACTTAAGCTTGTACTACTCCTTTCTCTTTCTCCCTTATTCGATGCTCTATTTAAAGCCTAAACAAGGCCAGACGCAGGCCCAAAACTCAATTTATCTGCTATATACTATTTTCTAAAGTTCAATCGATCAAAGCCGTAATGATAAAAATGTTACATCTACTTCACTAAATCAACTTACGTGGTAAGTATATATTGCATCCTTCCTCCGCTGATAACACGTGGATCTGGATGGCAAAAGTGTTTGATTATGTCTCGCTCATTTATTTAGAATAGCAAAGTCTGCATGGTTTAATTTACCGTTGGCTCTAAAATATCTAGAACTTTATACACAAGGAGATTTAACTAATCTAAATAAGTCTAAAGAAAACTACATGTCATTTCGTAGAAAGGGTAATCAATAAATAACTTATCAAAGTATCAAAGTATTAAATGATAGAACGGGGGAACATTGTATTACATCTTATTGTTACTAACTAATATATAACTTAGTATTAATCTGATTAAATAAGTTCCTTTTTTCCTCTCTTCAACTTTTTAATCTTTTTTAAAAAAAAAAACATTCTATACAGACATCTGTATCTGTCAATTTTTGACCTATGTTTTGGGTTTTTCTGTTGTGTTTGTGTCTTTGGTATATACTAATTTAAAAAAATAATAGAGGGAGATGGTTAAGCTCAAATGAAACTTGTTATCAGTGAGTAATCATATTCCGACATTATTAGATCTCAAGATTATCAGCTTAGTCTGTTTTCTTTCTCAAAAAAATTCTATCAGATCTTAAGGTTACCAGCTTAGTTTTTTTCTTCTTTCTCAAGAATATTCCTTTTTACTCATTCTGATAAATGGATGCCTGTTTGGCTCAAAACTGTAAATCCAGCATCTGCATAATTGTGTAAATACAACAATTTTGACATTTCAATTTTTGGCGTTTGAAAGAAATAATGAGAACTTGATAGAGCATTTATTTTTTGTTGACGATTTGATTGCTATGGATAAAGCAATATCTATGTTATGCTTTAGTAAATTGTAGAAAACAGTAATGGTACAGAATAGTACCCTTTAAGCAAAGGTGTCAAAGAGGAAAAAATGTAAGCTAATATGAACAATACACCATGCTTAAAGTAAATTGATACAACCCCTAATGTTAAATAAAACTTGCAACATCTTTTCCACTTTAGGATTCTTTCCCCAATTGGCCTCATTCAAATATAGATAAAAGTATGCATCTTTCGACCATGCTATCCAGCTAAGTCAAACATACCTTTAAGAAATTAATGGTTCAACCTGCAGCTTTCCACTGTTCTTCACTACCAAGCCAGGCTCTTAATAAGAACTAAAGATAAATCATCTTCAATTACGCTAAAAGAATCAGTTCTTTGCAAAGACGATCACTCAATTATCCAAAACATATAAATATGATAATTACCAGGAAGTTCCAACTTTATCTTGTCCAAACTCTAGCTGACAGAGATAGTAATATGAAGTTTCCTCTAGGATATTCACTTTCATGCCTACCGTTGAAAACCTCAAGCACCATTCGGTTGTGGCAGCCTAATTTGCGAAGAGCTGTAACTGTGACATCAGAATAGCCATATTCTTAATAAGAAGTAAAGACATATCATATTCAATTTATGCAGAAGAAATCAGGTCTTTGTAAAGAAAATCATTCAACAATAAAAAATATATGAACCTCACAACTATCAGAAGGTACAGCTTTATCTCGTACCAAATCTAGCTAACAAAAATAGTGGTATGAAGTTATGAACTTATAATCTGTTCCATGATTCTAAGTTCATCCCAAGGGAATTTGTTCCATGGAATAATTTCTTAGATGTACTATCGGATCTAAACTCTAACAAGATTTTTTTGAAAATATAATGAAAGATGGGAAGTGGAAAAAAAAAAATCACAGAGGAAGATAAGTCATTACGAGGATACTATGCATTGTCCCTTATTGATACCTCCTTTCACTCTAAATTTAGATTCATCAACTTCCATTCATTTGTCATCTCCATCAATTAAGGAAAATCATTCTTCAATTACACATAAGAAAGGCCACCAGAACTAATAAACCTTGAAGAAACAGTAAATAAAAATTGTTACTGCTGCAGTAAAATGTACAATCTGCTCTTCCTGATCCTAAAGAGAACATAACAATCATTGTGTATGATTAATAATGCGTTCAATATAATCACTAATGATGCATGCAATAACCTTCGGATAAAACCTTCTCATCATATCATCCCTTGCCTGCTTATCTTTGGCCTTAGCTTCCTCATGATTTACTCATAACATGCCTCATTAGCATTTGCAGTTTATTAACCGACAGTTCAACCCATAAATGCCCCTTCTGTGACTTCACTCATGCTATTGACAAGCAAAGGATAGCTATTATCGTCTGTCATATATTCAGTTAACCCTGACCAATTTGTAGCAATCAAGGGCAAAGTCATTGCCATTGCCTCCACAATAGGCCTATCCCAACCTTCACTTCTAGATGGCAAAACAAATGCATTAACAGCCTTGTATAGCCTAGACATATCGACCTGAGCTAGGTGTATGTCAATTACATAAACTATAGCCCAATCATCTTTTGGTTCTTCCAAATACAAATTCTCCACATATTTAACAATCTTGTTGCTAAAATCCCTATAAAAATTATATGGATTCGTTAACAAATACAAAACAACATCATCACCTCTGCTAAACTCCTTCAAGTAAGACCTCAATAAAACATCCCATCCTTTCATATATTCCCACTTGAAAATACTCAAGAATACAAACTTATTTTCCAAGTTCCCATCACTAAATTCCCTATTGACCCAAAATCTAATGCCTCACACTTACCTAGATCAAGAAAATCAAGATCAACAGAACAATCTTAACAATTTTTAATAGATCAACAGTGCTTTCACTAAAAGTTTTCAGATTAAAATCAGTAGGAAAGCAAACAAAATAAAAAATATTACACCTTTTCACATGCTCATCATTAATTATATCAGTCTCAAACATAGTCCTTCCAACAACACCCCTAACGTGACCATAACAAACTAGTGTACATGGAACTGTCTCAAACAATGGAGGGTACCAAGCACCAGGTTCACTATGACAAACCACAACAATCTCATTCAACTTACGTTCAATAGCCGAACTTCGCATTTCTAATGACAACCCCGCCAAATATTCAAGATTTTCAAGATCCCCATGTTGTTGAATTTTCAACTTAAAGATTAAATCTTTGGTCCTTGAATGATTATTCAATATCCTCAACGGCGAAGTGGTTTGCTAATTTGGCATCATATTGCATTCTTATTTCTAGTTTACCATTCATTTACTTTGAAGTAACACACCAATTGAGGTAGTAATGATATTTTCATTTAATGTTTATTGTATCACGTTCTCTTATTATCCTCTAGGGGATTAGGATTTATACAAAAACATAAAAGCGTGTGGGAATCATAATGATAATACTAAACATATATTGACCACAAATACAATGCAATAGAAGTGAACATTGTACCTTGTAGATGAGAATCTTGAAGAACACCTGTGAAAAAGAAAAACACGAAATTAAACATACCTAGTATATTCTCATAAAGTGAGGTCTTGGAGGGTAGAATATACGCATTCCATAACACCATCTCGGAGTGGTTTCCAATACACCCTTGCTCAAGAAAAAAATAATCCAAAAAGTAGTCCAGGAAAATATATAATATATGAACAAAGAAGGATGGGAAATAAAAACAACAAAATAATAGTAAAAGAAAGACTAGCACAAAAAATACAACAAATAAGCTACTCAAAACAACAATCAAGCATTCCAACTTATTTGCTTTTATAAATTAACTATTAATGCTCGTTTAACATTTAACTGAACTCGTACAGAACAAAGCAAAACGACAAGGAGTGCTTACAAGGGAAGTAAAATTTCACAAAACACAAAAAATTACAAACATCTTAAGAAAAATTGAGTGCTTACCAGAATGAATGAAGAACCAACAGATGAGAAAAAAGTGTTGTAGATCTTCTCATATTCCACGACTTAAATGCTAAGCCAGAACTTCAATTCAAAATCAGATTCAACGCCTAATTATTTATTCCAGTCCCATCTCCTTTTCCTGTTTTCCTTTGTGTGTCTCTCTCTCACTTCTCTACCTACAAAATCTATTTTCTGCACTTGAAGAACCAATCCAATTCTCTATTTCTTCAAAATCCCCTTTTTCATCTCTCTTTTTCCTCCTTTTACCTTTTCACTGCTCACTCAAGAATTTCAGTAAACACAAATCTGTTACGGATGCTGCAAATTTAGCCATCAAATCTTCTTCGTTATCTTTGAAAACTTCATCTCCCTTTTCTAGTGCTAAACCCATTTCCAGAGCACCACCTTCTGTCTTTACACTGCCCCCTCCCTTTATTATCAAATGCATACAACCTTCGTATGTCAAGAACTCACCTTTTACGTGTTCAGCAGACACTTCTTTTCCTTCTCAATCTCATCCCAATGCGTATTCAGATGTTTCTTCTTCAACAAAACTCAAGCTTCTGATTCAGAATTCAAGTCTCTTACGGAACCAACTGATCGAGTGAAGCATCTGTTGCACTATGCATCACTCCTTTACAGAGAATCGAGTACCAGTTGCAGTACGAAGATATGGTCGCATTTGAGTTTAGATGAGGACAAGATGAGATTTTTAGCCGACAGTGATTCGAAGATAACAGGAGGAGATGCTATCAGAGAAAAAAGAAATGGACAAAATAGCACTTTACTCTTTTAGAGAGTTTCTCTTTTACTAACTTTTTAATTTTAAAATTTATTTAGTTTTATATCGTATTTTATTTTATAATACGCTATTAACATGAGATTTTGTTGGTTCGAGTAAATATTATTACAGGTATAAAAGGTAATACTATTATTTTTTTTTATAATGTCTAATATTTATAAATTAGAATTTATTGCCCTGAATATATTAGGTAAAGACTATATGTCATGGCCACTTGATGTCGAACTCCACTTAGATACGATGGGTCTGACAGACACTATCAAAAATAGAAATCAGACATTGTTTAAAGATCGATCCAAAGCAATGATTTTTCTCCGCCACCACCCCGACGAAGGTTTAAACATGAAATATCTGACAGTTAAAGTCCTCTTATGCAGTGGAATAATCTAAAAGATAGATACGACCATTTGAAGTTGTTTTCCTTCCACAGGCTCTTCATGAGTGGTTGAATTTGATGTTGCAAGATTTTAAAACTATAACTGAATATAATTTTGCAATGTTTAGAATTATTTCACAGCTGAAGTTATGCACGAAGAATATCACTGATCACAACATACTTAAAGAGCTATTTTCCACTTTTTCGACCTCAAATATTCTCCTGCAACAGCAATATCGAGGTATGAGTTTCACAAAATATTCTAAATTAATGTCACACATTTTGGTTATTGAACAACACAATAACCTACTAATAGAGAACCATGAAAGTCGACCTGCTGGATCTGCTCCATTCCCTGAAGTGAAGAAGCAAACTTTCAACAACGTCGAAGAGGTCATGACCCCAAACATAGTTATCATCAAAGAAGAAATGATGATCGTGATGGTTGTCTAGCAGTAAATAATGACTAACGACCCAAAAAAGGGTTGAGAAGTATGATATATTACCCAAGAAATATTTAGAAAATTTGTGCCACAGATGTGGAGGAAAAGGACACTAGTCACGCACTTGTCGTGCGTTGAAGAGTTTGGTCCAGCTATATCAAGCACACTTGAAAAGGAAGGAAAATAAAGCAGAAATAAATTTTATCATCGAAGATAATATTGAACCCATACAACTTGATGTCGCTGATTTCTTTTTTCCTGAAAGAAAAGTGGATCACCAGATAGGTAATGAGCCCCCAATAATGTAAATGGTTTTAAGTTTTTTTATTTTAATGACCTGTATATATGTATCTCCGTAAGCCTTTTAAACAAGATAATAGTTTATGTAAAAGTTCTATTTGATAGTAACCATGTAATATTTATTTTGTTTTATTCTTTCATTTTGAAGAAAATATGGATGTACCTCAAGTTT
>JBDJHY010000097.1:5592457-5616431 GCA_039654485.1 Withania somnifera
ATCAAATCTTCGACTTAATGGTTTGGTCATCAATCAAAACATAAAGGGATGATTCTAGTGAACCAACCTTGGTCCAAAAAAAATTACAATCCGAAGGTTGGTTGATCTCTGGTGAACATGAACCTAGGTTAACGATACACTTGAGTCAATCGATAATCACTAACAATAACAACAAATATTGTGATACGATAAATCCCCTTTTTACTTTCTGTATACATGCTAGAAAGAAGCACTAACTATTAGCTGTTATTGCTGGGCATATATACGACACCCTATTCCCTATGGAATTGACCCCAACCTAGTTCTATATATTGACAATGATCGCTTATACTTCAGAAGGAAGTGTAATTTGGGTATTATTAAATTTTAGCGCCATTTTTTGTAAATAAGGATTTCGATGAAGTCTACGTATAGTGACTGTTAGTTAGGTTTATTTCTAGTTTTCACTTTTGTATTGTTTTTGTCTATTGTAGGACACAGGTAATGCATTCCAAACACTCGAAGTCAAGAAAAACCTTTGTTTCCATTCAATCCTGAGAAATTATGAATCTTTGTGAGAATGAATAGGCTTGATAATATCTCTCTACCTGAGCTTGAACAACGCCCTACAGATGCACAACATACAAACTATCCAAATGCACCCTGCAGACCTTAACCTATGAGACATCACGAGGTGTATGTGGATGAGTAGGATACCAACGTTGATGGGGTTGGGCCAATCGGGGCAATTATTCTACCCCTACCAGCCCCGAACAGCAAATTCAACATCTCCAGCACAATAATTCAGTTGTTGACAATGAAAGGTCTGTTCCGAGGAGTTGTTGGTGAGGACCCGAACTTACACCTGAAGAATTTCACAACCATTTATAATTCTTACAACTTTCTTAGAGTGAAATGGAACGCTATCAGGCTGAGGCTTTTCCAACTATTATTGAGTGAAGAATCTACTATGTGGCTCAACGATTTACCTCCTAACTCTATTGGAAATTGGGCAAAACTAAAAGAGGGTTTCCTAGAAAGGTTATTTCCCTCGTCCAAAATATTGATGCTAAGAGATGAAATAACCAACTTCAGGCAGAATCCCGATAAAGCTATTCCTGAAGTGTGGCTACGCTTTAATAAAAAGATCAAGTAATACCCCACACATGGTTGGGAGATAACTACCTGAAGGAAACATTTTATCGTGCAATGAATGCTCCTTTAAAATTGGCTGTGGACGGAATCAATGGAGCGTCCTACACGTCGCGCACTTATGCACAGGTGTCCCAAGAGTTGGGTATGCTAATGAAGAATACAAGAGGCTGGCATACGAGAGAGTCTGAAATAGCTGGTGGGGCCACGAATGATGTCATATCGGTATATCAACGCCAAAAAAAGGATGAGAGAGACCAAGATATGGAATATCTAAAGACACAGATTGATCTAATGTCTAAGCAACTACTCGGGAGTAACTACGATAGAGTCAAAGTGATCACGTCCTGTGAGAAAAGACCCTACAGAGAAAATGACTTCGACTCAAACGAAGAGGCTAAGTACCTCCACAACCAGGGGGTTCCAATAGGGAACCCAAGGTCAGAACTAACAAAACCGAGTATTTCAATGACAAAGAGCCTATCGGGATAAAGATCAAAGCGGTTGAAAAGATAGATTCAACAAGAATCGAAATGGAGTTTACGTACCTCCAGGAAAATGCGAGAGGGAGATGCATACCTCCAGAATAAAAGAGATGTTGGGGAAGGTGCTGACTAAAGTAAAGTCATATGATGAGAGCCTTCAATTTATCTACACCAAGGTTTCAAATATCGATTAGAGGGTTGACTCTCACTCAGCCTCGATCAGGCACCTAAATTTCAAATGGGGCAGCTATCCGCATTGCTAAACTAGAGAAGGGTTGGAACACTGCCTAGCAATACTGTACAGATCCCCAACAAGGATAAAGTCTGAGGACTTAGAGATAACTGTCGTGCCGCGATTTTAAACCAAGCGCTATTGGAAGGCAACCCAAATTTCTATCCCTCATTATTTTCTGTAGATTTTGGTTTTAGTATATTTCTAGTTAATTATTTAATGTTTGAAAAGTGTTATATATGATCATAAATTCCAAGTGTGTTAATTTATAAGAAGGAAAAGTTGGCAGCAAACCATGCCAGACGAACGGAACACCGGGTGATTCGTCTTGCTCAAGAAGAATCGCCTATCACCATCGTCTTTATGGATCACTACTGGATAAAAAAAAACAACCTGAAGGGGGTTGACAAGATTCCCATTTTCATCATCATTATTACCCCAATCCAAATTTCTAAATGGCCCCAAACAGTTATTTGGATGAACCTTCTTGTTACATACGGTCCGCCTAATTAACCATCTATGGCCGATTTTTAATGAAATGGGTCGGACCTTTTAAGAAAGGAACCCGACCCGGACCAATCTGGCAAAAAAGGGTATAAACCCCTTGACCGATCAGTTCCCTCTTAATTCAAAATGACTAACCTCCATTAAAACACACACTCTCAACCCCTAGTAACCCATCTTATTGCCTTCTTTTTCCATTAACAATTGCATACTATAAATTAACTTGCCCTTAGTGCTTTATTTTGCACTAAAGCCAAGAATTCAACTCAACTGTTGATACCTAGGGTTTAGACCTTCTAATTTCTTGTCAAAATTCACATTGGTAAGCTCATAGTAATGCCTAGAATCCTATTTATTATATATTCTTGACAGTAAGAGGGTGACTCTTGATTAACCCACCAACTTATTATGACAATACCTTGGGTGTTGCGATTATTATTTCAAGTACTGTGTGGGAACGGTTTTGATTTCTTTTAGAAATTGTATACTTGAATATGGGTTTGCTTAGGCATGATTCTTAGACGTATTTTAGTTAATAAAATAAGTATTGGTAGAATTTTGAGTGTTACGCAGTTGGGGCACATCCAGGTGGATAGGTAGGCGAATCGCCTCCTGGGAGACGAATCATCTGACTATACTGCATGTTCACAATCACACTGGTTAGGATGGTTTTTGTGTACACAAATCTAGACAGGACAACAGGCGTATCATCTTATGTCAGACTTTTCTGTTCCACCGTCCAAAACAGACGGTTGACCAGGAAAATCATCTATCCCAAGAAGAATTGCCAATCTCCCCATTTGACTCTGTTTCAAGTACATGTGTTTGTATTCCCGATATGCTTTCTAACATTTTCCTTTATCCAAGTACTTATGGATCCTAAATTACCACAATGTAGAGGTGGTGGCCAATGCGACAGTATTACTTGGGAACTAAGAGACGAGAATTCCAACCCTGAACAGCGGGTAACCTGTTGTTAGACTCGCCAAGCCCACACACCATCCAGTCTTGCTCAAGTATCGATTTCCTCGTCTGAAGAGGAGTCCGTAGATGAATCTCGAAGTTTATCTGATGCTAAAATCATAGAAATCGCCAACCCTGCACTATTAAAACTCCCTATGCTCACCTACAAGGAGACATATATAAAGTGATAAAGAGAAAAAATCCAGAGTTTCGAGATGAGTCTCGATGGGACGTGCCTGGTTAGAATAAATTTTTTGTTCAAAGGTTGTTCATAAATGCTAAAGGCCAGTTTCGATGGAGCATTACTAAAGAAGTACGGATAGTTACAAACCACTTACCTGACTATCTGAAAATTGAGAGAGTTCTCAAAGAGTACTAGCTTGAATGAATGAACAAACCACCATTCCAGTACTATCCAATATTAGTTCATGAGTTTTATGTGAACTACAAAGCAACGTTGTAGAAAATTACTCCAAAGGGCCAAAAAGTTTCTGAGTTGGGGCTTGGATGTCATTACTATTAGAAGAGTGTCCATCGACATATCAATAGAAACCATAAATCAATTCCTATTCAGTCCTGATTATAATGTTTCAGTTGACCACCTTGATTATGTCTATAGATATGCCAACCGTAAAACCCGGTGAGACTGGTTTGCTCGGGTGTTAATAGATGTGGAACTAGCTTGGTTACGCAACCCACGCCTCCCAATCCAGACCGCATCATTGAGTTTCATCGCTAAATTCTGGTGGGTTGCAGCTAGGATGAGGAGTAAGCCGACAAGGTCCAAAAAATTAATAGATAAAGATGCAATGTTGGTTGCATGTCTCATCTCCGAGAAAAAATTGAACTTTGGTCGTCTGATAGCCAAAGAACTCCGAATGTGCGCTACGCACTAAGGTATGGCTTATTCTTATCATTGTTTAATTTTTGAGATTTTTCAGCAAGCCAAGGTACCTATTTTACACAGCATTGATGTAGGCACTGATGCCCTGAAGACATATGATGTAGAGAGGTCGAAAGATCTTTCAATGTTGGAGGTGAAGAAGCAAAATAATGCATCCACATCCATTGCTAGAATAGGGTCTGAGGATCCAATGGACACAAACTCTACAGATGCTGCATTTGTTCCTACTGCACATAAGGATTCTAGTTCCTCGAAACTACAAGGCCTATCCCCTAGTCAGTCTGCCGATCGTCCACCACCATCTATGTTCGATTTCACCCCAGAAAACTTTGTGAGACTAGCTAAACAGGTGAAACAAAATGAGACTCAGTTTGAGGTGTTATCAGTTGAGGTAGAGCTGCTGATGGATCATAAAATCAAGATGGCTTTGGAGTCGTATGACACCATACAAGCCAGAATTGTCAACATGGAGGAACACATGAATAAGCGCCTCCATCATATGAGCCCAACTAAATGGGATAAATTTCAGGTTGATCTTGAGCAGTTACATACTGATGTTACTGCCTTGTAGCAGGGTCACAATCCTATTGGCTCAACACCGACAGATCCCATCAATTTTGATGATAAAGACCGAATATTGAGTATAGCAGAGATGCATTCCAAGGGGAAGGCCATTATGGTAGGTGGTTAGGACCAGGAAGAGTCTAAAAGGAAGAAGAAGAAGACGAGGAAGCGGAGTAGCTGCCATGAGGTCGATGTTTTAGAAGAGGTGCTGCGGGAGTCTAAAGAAAGTTTTATGCTCGATGAGGATCAACGATGAGCAAAGGAAATGGATGTTTCTGCTAGCACAATGCCAGTTGAGTCTGAGCACTTTAGCAGGCTACCCCCCGCTACTATTGAGCTGAGTAGAGCAGCGAGCACTACGCCCGGACAGCCATGTGAGATTGCTCCTGAGGCAGAGGATGTGGCCTAGGCCGTAATTTTATGATACACTTTCTTTTTCCAATTTTATAGCCTTTCATCTATTGTACATTAAGTATAATGCACCGTTTTTGTGTGGGAAGAGGTGTACCTTATTTTTATTTTATGTTTGAGGGTTTTTATTGCCAGATTCTTTTTCTTTGGGCATGCTATCTAAGAGAACTGGCATGTTAGGTTTATTTTGATGTTTTGATGTATTTTTTATTATTTATTTTGATGTACTTTTGATTATTTATTTTGATGTATTTTTGTTTATTTACTGATTTTGATGTACTCTATTAAACATTAATACCCATGTATATAAGCAATTTCAGCATTCAGTTATTTTATTGATTTCAATCAAGTGTTGATTTTATGTTATTCTACAATTGTGGTACAGAAAAGGTGTTATTATTGATTGTATTTGTGTCTCTCTATACCATCTGCTTAACGAGTTTGAATTGAAAGAAGTATATACTTACACGTGTGGGAGAGTAATTTTGTATAATTTTTTGTGTAGATGATATCTAGAACTTGCCCAATTCAAATTGTAATTAAGTTGAAAATAGGATGATATGAAAATGATCCTAGGCCTTTTTGATAAGTCACTAAATCTTTAAAAGAGTCACCAACCAATTAATGAGTTTCCAAGTTGAACCTATTTTATGTCTACTAAAACCAAACTGTTAAGTATCCTCGAATAGGAAAGTATAAAAAGAAGAGGTTTTTGTGATGACCCTGATTTCCTATTGGATATTGTGAACTTAGACATGGGCATTGTAACACAAGTCTAGGGTGTCTAGGTATAAAACACCACAAAACAACAAGTGGTAATCAGTCTATCTTGGCCCTAATTCTGTAGTGAGTAATGTGTGTTCAACCTAAGTTTAACTTTAGATTGAGGGTGGCTACCATGAACCTGTCTCTTACAAGAGAAAGGTAATCATCAGTATTGGAAAAAGTAATAAAAAGAAGACTCATGAAGAGAAAAGAAAAAGAGAAGTAACAGGGGAGGATCCCATGTTGTACAACAAAGGGACTCGAGGTCAAGTGATAAAGAAAGAAGATTGTAAAAAAATTGACAGAAGAGGAAAAAGAGGGCAATGGAACAAGTTGAGTCAGTCACTAAGTTTCCAAATCATGCTCAAACCGACATTATAAGCCAAAAAAAGTCCTGACGTGATTCATGTCATCTTATTGAACACTAGGTTGTAATTGATAAGGGCAAGCCTATGGCTATTGTGTATACAATTTGATTTTAAGTGTGAGAAGGTACTTTCCTAGTCCCAATATAAATAAAATTTCATTGCGTGGGACTTCTTTATTGTGAGATCAAGGGGACACTTTGATCAATTTTGAATAAGCTGATGCAGTAATCTAGGGGATATAAGCCTTGTGTAAGGTCTTTCAGTATGTCACTCGAAAATGTCGCAGTGTGTGAGTAGATACAGTTAACCGATATGATGTGATGCCCAATGAATGGTTATGCTGAGATAAATTATGTACTAGGGGTGTTTTAAGTGTTTGACGTGTACTGGTTCTGTTGTTGCTCGAGGACAAGCAAATGTTTTAGGTTGACGATGTTGATGTGACCTTATTTTACGTCATATTGTGCACTTCAAACCCCAAAAATAGAGCATGTTCTTGAGTGATAGCAGTGTGTTTTAACACGTTTATTGAATATTTAAAGAGTTAAGTCAATATGAAGAAGTTTGAAGAAATTGTACAGAAAAAGGGCAATTTTTACACATGTAAGAGACAATTCGCCTACACCTAGATGAGCTGTCTACCCCAGCCGCCCAACGAAAATAACACTAGATAAAACAACTTTAATAGGCGATGGAACAAATGAAATGTCTGAAGGAAGACGATTCACCTGATAGTACCATCTGTCTGATGCTTTACTGGTTAAAGAACAACAACCAGACGGTCCCAACAGACAGAATGTCTATTCGGAGACAGCTCGCCCAAAGGGTACCGCCTGGGAAAAACTCACTGGATACATGATGTGATAGATGGAAGACCAGACGGTCCGTCTGTCACTAGGTGATTTATCTGATATGTCTCCCAAATCGAACGAAGGCCCAACCCAAGTTTCTGTTATTGTACTTAGACCTATACTCTATAAAAGGCAAAGTTAGCTTAGTTATTATATACAACAACTTACATATATTTTAGAGAGAGAAATATTTAGAGAGACTTGTTATTCTTAAGGTTTGATGCCCATATTCTTTCAAGAACACAAGTGTTGAATTCCTTGATAATTATTCTATAATCAATTGGACGTTTAATTTTGCCATATGTTATTCATTACTTTAGGGTTTCATTATTGTAGGATGATTTCAATGGTGATCTAAAACCCCAACCTAGGGTTGTGGAAACCATGGGTTGAACTGTACTAGGATTGTAATCTACATAGGGTTGTTGCATTTATTCCATTGTATGAACATAATCTCTACGTAATAAACAACCTTTAGTGGTTGCAAACACTAGAACACGCCTATGTTTAACTAGCACTACCTCTGTGGAAAAACTAGGAGATGAGATTATGCTAAGAGATTCAGGGCATTAACCCTCATCTAATGGTTGTTGTTGTAGCAAGAGTAATCTCTTGAGTTACCATGACTAATAAAATGCACTCATTTACATCCCTAACCCAGTGTAAAGAGATTTTCTTAGGATTAAAGGTTGAGAAAAACTCTAAGTAAATAGCATTGTATTTGAACGTAACTCTATACTTAGGAAATATTATGCAACTATGTAAAGATTACAATCATAAGGTTGATTGAGCCCTGGTGAATATGTACCTAGGTCAATGATACACCTGAGTCAATCGCTAATCACTAACAGTAATAATGAATATTGTGGTATAATAAATCCCCTTTTTACTTTTCATGTACACGCTAAAAAGAAGCACTAATTATTAGTTACTATTGTTGGGCGTATATCCGACACCTATTCCCTGTGGGATCGACCCCAACCTAATTAGATTCTATATTTTGACAACAATCGCTTATACTTCATAAGAAAGTGTAATTTGGGCATTTTCAATCGTGTTCGGGCTTATTTGCAGTCGTTTAGGCTGGTTATTAACTATGGTAGGATATTTTTTGATCGTTCTGAGTTGACTGCCCTTTTCAAGCATTGACGACCTGATAAAACACAATTTTTACCTTCTGTTTGGGAAGGTCACCATTACCATGGAGGACATTCAGGTCCTGTTTGGTTTGCGATGCCATGGTACTCCGGTGACATGCGGGAATTTTAGTTTGGAGCTGTTATATAGAGACAATGTTGGCATGGTTGACTGGTTTTCATGAGGATGATTCCCCCGTTATTCATTGATATTATTTTTATAAACATATCAGGGACTATTTAGTTGAGCAGCTTGATATGGACCCTGTTACAGACCACAACAATGAGGAGAGAGTATAGAGGCATGCTATGATGTACATTCTACTTATATTGCTGGGATATTATTCCATTATACGATGACTGATAAGGTTTATCTAAGGTTTTTGGCAAACCTTGAGGACATAATCAGATTGGCATATATAGTTGGGGCATCGTTGTGCTGCATACATATACAGGGGTTTATGCCATGTAGTGACGGGGATGGCCAAGCATGTTGCTGGATTTGTACCTCTCCTTCAGGTAAAGTAGATGATATCTAAGTTGTGTTTTTGATAATATACATGTTCATTTCGTTGTATTTTTTGTAAAATTAATTAGGTGCGTATCTGGGAAAGAATTATACCTTTACAACCGCGTTGTGTGAGTATGCATTAGATAATACAGTTACTGAGTGATGGGTCAGACATGTGTCATGCGATAATGAGCTACGAAGGATGACAGTCCAGGTATCTAGAGACACACATGACATGCTGCATATCGACCAGGTATGTTTATTCTTCATTTACCTTTTTGAAAATCATGTCTATATTTGATTTACCTTTTTGGTAATTCTTTATTTTTCAAATATAATTTAATCCACTAACGTTGTTTCAATGTAGTTTGTGTGAAGGTCATATAATGACATCCTTGGTACGTTGCCTCATTATTGTCCCGATGGTAGTGATGTGTGGAGATCGCGTGTGCCTCTAATTTTCCTGGAGGTTATTGAGTGTCACGTGTTGGATCATGTGATAAGGTAGCTCGGCTATCCACCTCACTTGCCGTCTATTTTGTAGTGGCACATAGACCACCATAAACACGACGATCGTATGAGGATCAATGATGCCTTCACTAATTTGTATAATGATATAGTCACAACATGGGGTGAGCGACATAGTAAATTGATTCAGCTGGTAGAGAAAGCCGATGTGGATATATACATGGATTGATATCAGCAACACGACCGATTACTTATTGGTCACCGTTACTGTTCAGATTAGGGGTATGCATCAATGGTTACAATTACTAGTCAAAGGGTATGCACCGGTGGCGAGTGTATTACGATTGATGCAACTTGGTCTACAAAAAATGCATGACTTTGCAGCAACTATACCGTCGTATGATCCTGGCTACCTTATTGTGCAATAATTTTTGTCACTTACTAAGCAGACTCTCACCCACAGTGATCAGTTGGAGATTCTTCAGGGCCCGATAGTACCGCCTGCACAACATGAACATCCCCTAACTGGCGAAGAAGGTGGACGTCGTGGCCGTGGTTGTGGTGCTTCTATTAGGCTTGATAAAAGTGGAGGTGGATGTGCTCTAGTAGAGGCTGCGTTCAGCCTTCTCCAACTGATAGTGGTGTCATTCAGCTTTATAATGCATATGTCTATCATGATCATGCAGCAACGGATGACACGGCCCAACTTGCTGAGCAGGCTGTTCAGAATCCACATATAGATCTTATAGAAGCAAAAGATATAGCCCAGCCAGCATAGGCATCAGGGCAGGGTTTTGAGGTTCCATAGGTACAACATGCTCCACCGATGGATGTGACCCAACCAACAGAGGCAGAGGCAGCAACCTATGAGTTCCTCCGATCAGATGATACGATTTTTAGCCAACCATTTGATTTGAATGAGGCTGCAGATTTTGATAAGTCTGTAACGTTACTTCTTGATGAGTTCCTTCGAACAAGGCACCTCACTGCAAACCATACCACTTTGCCTCCACGTCCTTCGCCAGTTGGACCCTCAATTTTGATGTAGAGGTACGTAGATATTTAGAAATTTATAAACTTAGTTTGTAGTTGCCAATCTATAATTAATTATCAATTGTTGTTTTCTTTGTCAGCCCTCGTCGGCGGCAGCATCATTAGATCTGCATTGTGCACCATCTGCTTTAGCTTCAGGTTTTATGAAGATATAAGAGTCATTGGTAGCATCCAATCGTAGCGCTTCCAGCACTTTTGATCTTGATACTCAGGTAATTTTTTAACATATTTTGTATTTTTTTTATATTTATATCTTTTGATCTTGATACTTACATTAATTTAATTAGGAGGATGTTCTGCTCGCAACTCAAGGGTCTTTTATTTTATCTGACTGCGACGTCGGTGGTATCTCTGCTCTGGACACTTACGTATTTTTTTTCTTTATTTCTTCAAGTTTCAGTAAAGAAAGGTTGTTCATGTGAAATTAAATATCTAATTGATATTTTTCAGGTAGACCCTAGCTGCGATCCTTCATCGCCTCCTGATCCGTCAGGTATCCCTCCTTAGAAGTGGACCAAATATGTAGATGATAGGGATATGGGTAGTGCTAGGAAAGAATTCTTAGGCGTAGAAAAGAAATGTGCCCCTTAGATTTTTATTCACCACCATAGACTTACTTTATAATTATATTATTGTATTTATATTTTGGTTGTAAAGTTTAGTTGACAATCATCGTAATTTTTTCAAAGTCGTTTTTGTGATTTTTTTTTATTTGTGGACTTTTTTTTTCTTATTTATGATTATGAATGATTGCTACATTTTATTATGAGTACATTTCAGTATAATCCAACGACATATACCTAGCTCCGTTCCTAATAATAATAATTTAATATTTAAAAAATAAAAAACTATATAAGAACTACTATATAGTTTTATGTTTTAAATATGCTTAGAAAATATTTCAAAATTTATTTTCTTTCTCTCTAAAAATAAAAAACTATGCATAATAACGGCTCATGATTTTCAATGCATTAACTAATTAAATGATATGAAATGACCAATTACTGAAAAATTTGACGTTTACTAGTACGTTGACCGGTCATAACCTTTTATAGCGCACATAAAAATTACGAGACTTTCTTTGTTATGTGAAATGACATATCAGTAAAAAATAATCGGTTACTGAAAAAGTTGATGTATATTGGCATGTTAAACGGTCATAGCCCTTTATATAGCACATAAAAATTACGAGAAGCACTTTGTTATGTGTTATTTATTAGTCCAATCAAGCAAGTCCAAATCGAAAATAAGTTGGTCAAAAGAAACATATCTCTTCACAATGAACAGAGACAATTGAGTCAAAAATTAGTTTCAACTTCATCCAAGAGGTAAGGGAACATCCAAGAAAATTATATAAATTTTTGGGTGTTATACAGACTTAACAACCCTAAAATGATATAGTTTGGTTCATCTATTTGCTAATAGACTTATCAACATTCATCGTAATTATTTTTTTGCTAGACACATCATGGAGGGAGAAGCGCACAAATACAAAGTTAAAGATTTTATCGTTTGAAGTGAAACACTCTAATGGTCTACCTTATCTTGAAAATAGACTGATTACTAAGTGTTATGTTGGTGGTACGATTTACCGGTGCCACAAGCATTGTCAGCTACTCTTTAGATATTTGTAAAAAGATACGAAGAACCGATTATTCAGCACCTAAATAAGAAGATATATGAAATGAAAAAAGTGTTGCAGATGCAATAGTTAATTTAGGAAAATCACAAAAATCTTACACAAAATGATAAGTGAAAATAAATTACATGTAGTTGTGGTTGAAACTAAGGCTCAACTCAAGACCAATTTGAGAACGTTGTCTGGATTGAGTAAGGGAAATTTCTGCGAAGGATTATACGCATCATCGTGGGAAAGTATATGTCCCTACCTAGCCTGCGTTGCTTCTCCTCTTTCACGATAGATACTTGTAGCCTAATTAGTATTACACGATCACGTACTGACGCTGGGACATTCAAAAACTCAGACAATGTGCCATCATCGGTAATATAAAATACTCCATGACAACTGGAGCCTGACCGACAAGAGATAAATCATAATTGTGTTTACTAATCCCATCTTTCTAAAATGATTTACAGAACATGTTATAAGAATTATTAATAGGATACTTTGTATTGCACTTTGGCAAACAACTATAATAAATGAAATTGCCCTCCTCAACAATTTCACCATCCTAATAAAGTGAAATTGTAATTTTTTCGACATACGACATTTTTAATTTCAAAATAAAAAAAAATCACAAAACAAGATTTTTTTTCATGCAAATGCACAAAAAGAATTTTTTTATTTTGAATTAAATTTATAATGAATTTACTTAATATTTATAGAATTTATAAAATGTCCCAATCATTAGAAAAGTATTTTATCTCGTGACTGAAAAATACATTTCATGATTAATAGTCACAATAAAACCTAATTAAAACCTATATCGTAATTATGAATCACAATATACAAAATATACTATATATTATTATTGTTAATTGCGATATACATATATTTGGCCTGAACTTCTAATGTAATATGTTTGCTCCATCTTATGTTTTACAACAGCTAAGACCCTACATATTTTTTGTGTTTTCCGGCCTCACCCCTTGGCTTTGTTTGTATACCTCATCTTATAGTTTGATTCCTTCCGAGCTCTGCCGCTGACAAGATTCTAATCCCCAGCACTATCAAGATCTATCCTTGGCTCTATCGTCTCCCTTATACAACAACAAAATCCTTTGCTTTTCTCCTCTCCTCTCCGCTTTGGTATGGCTAATTTAAAAATCTCTTATTTTTTGTTTGTTTGCCCTCTTTATCTGTTATTCAAGCTTTAATCCATATTTGATTTATAACCCTTTTTTCCCTGCAAAAGTTTCTTTGTTCTATCTGTTGGCTGGGTTTTGGCTTGAGGGGTTGTGCACTATATAGTTTTTTTACTGCTCTAATTTTGTGGGATTTGTGTGATTGACACGTCTTTTACGAAGACATTCACGCAGCTGGACTTTGTGGATGGTTGATGATAATGCTGGCTGGCTACTTTACTTAAAACCTTTTTATTGTGAAATGTTGCTTAATCTGTATTGCGTTTTCTGGTTGGAAATTTTGTGATTCAGTCCAAATTTAATTCTTTATGACTTTTCTTTTTATCTCTCTTTCGTTTTTGGGTTTGAGCTGCCTAGAGGTCATATCCTTGTAGGAACTGAAATCTTTTGCATAAAACAAAAAGGGAATCTGATTTCACCATGTTGTATATTACAATATTGAAGGATTATTTTCTTACACAAGGAGAGGATAAGAAGTGTAACTTTAATTCCGTCTTCGTTTTAGCTGTTTTTCCCTCTGTATACACTTAGGAAAGAAATAGAAGAGGGATTAGTTATTTCTGTTTGCATCGTACCTCCTGGGAAGACATATTATAATAGGACTCAAGAAAAGAGATAGGATAGGAAAACTGAAGAAGGATAAGATAGTATACGGAAGAACTTAACCAAAATTTGGTTTGTTCACAGTTCACTGTAGAATCACAGTGCGTTATCAGTGTTGTCAACGATGTGGTTAAAGTGCCTTTATGCCTTGAAGCAGGGATTTGAGTGTTTCGCCTCACTTAAAGTGTACTTTGGTGTTGTCATCAAGGTTCTAAGGAATATTTTTTCCTTGACAATGAACCTCTTCTGAAGAGGCAAAATTAAACAAGTGATGTTTCATTTTATCGTAATTTTTTTCAATTTCTTTATTCATATATTTATCATTCTTGCTTATAATTATTTGTCTCTAAGTTGTGTGGACTCTTCACTTTCGATGTCGCATCTGTGTCGAAATTCTCCAAAAATGCACTACTTTTGGAGAATTCAATGCACACACGTTGACATTTTTGAAGACTTTGAGCAGCGTAGATTATCTTGCATTAGACGTATATATTTGCATCTTTTTATCCCTTTGAGCCTTTTTTCATAAACACACTTTACTTGCGCTTTTTTGCATCGATAACACTGGCGTTCATAGACATGCTTAATTTTTTTATTAATGTACTTATACGTTTTAGCTAGCTACAGTTTTTGAGTGATGAGGTAGGAATATTCAGAACAGGAAATTGCATTCTGTAAATATTTTTTTTATGTGCAAATAAGGTCTTCTCTGAAGAAGCATTATGTGTTGGGCTAAATCTGTGTTGCTTTTGTTGAAGCTTGGATTTGTGGTTCGGAATGGCATCTGTATCTAGCCAGCCTCAGTTCAGATACACACAGCCTCCCTCTAAGGTTCTACATTTAAGAAACTTACCATGGGAATGCACAGAGGAGGAACTGATTGAATTGGGGAAGCCATTTGGTAAAGTTGTCAATACTAAGTGTAATGTTGGAGCAAATAGAAATCAAGCATTTATAGAGTTTGTAAGTGGAACTTCCTTTATCTTCAAATCTCTTTTTGTTTCGAGTGAGACAACACTTATTCTTGATGTTCGTATTCTCTATCTATTACTTATTGTAGGCAGAATTGAATCAAGCTATTGCAATGATATCATACTATGCGTCTTCCTCAGAACCGGCACAGGTACGAGGGAAAACCGTCTACCTACAGTATTCCAACAGGCAAGAGATAGTGAACAACAAAACTACTGCTGATGTAGCTGGAAATGTATTACTGGTAACTATTGAGGGAAATGACGCACGCCTTGTCAGTATTGATGTTTTACATTTGGTAAGTAACTATATTTCTTTCCCAATTATTCATTTGGTGGGGAGCACACCTTCTTCGAGAAAGGCTTCTGTGTAGTTTTAGTATTGGGTTATAGTATGTCTTGCTTTGTGTTGAGTGCTCTTTGACATGAATATGAATGAATCAGCAGGCCAATGTCAAGGATATATCTGCAATGGCAGCTTATTGCATCGGGAGAAAGAGCGCATGTGTGTTTGTTTCCTTTCTCCTTTGCTTAACACTGGCTCTTTCTCACCCTTTCTCTTAATTTAACTGTCTCGACTTCCTTTGGAGTGTCAGATGTTTCTTTTCTTTTTTGAGAATAAAGACATAAATAAATAAATAATTGACATCCTCTCGGCATGTGCATGTTGCTCATCTTATTGTCTGAATCAAAATAGTTATTTGTGCATATGACATTTTTAGTGGATGCAGGATTTCAGTCTTCTGCTGTGATGTCATTTTCTCTCTTATTTTATATTAACTCAATTGTTATTGTGGAGCTACACTTGAGTCTAAGAGAATCTCAATGCTCTGTCCTTGTTCAATTAGTTGTCTAAACCCTCTTTCTTTCTGTTACTTGTTCGTGATGATGTTTTCCTAAATCTATCTTCTTTATGTTAATAGCTTATAGATACTTTAAATTTGTCTTGTCACTTGTTCCGGCTGAAGACCCCACCAATGATGATTGCCAATTGACTACTTGCATTAGTTCCAGTAAGTCAAGCCCTAGGTGTACTTAACTAGATACTATATCCGGTACTTGTGTTGGTTGGAGGTAGCAGGTACCTTATACAATTATTTGAGGCCGAGATATGTGCAAGCTAGACCGGACACCTTGTTTATTTAAAAAATAGAACTAAATCAACTTAGTTGCTAGTGAAAGATTGATGAATCTTCTGAATATCTGAATGGCTGATGTGACTGTTAATTTGATCATACAATCTCCCATGTTCTGGTAGCTTTAGGTTGCATCAGATGCAGTAGCTGAGAGGAGCAATATGATTTTCTACCTTTTTCAAACAATACATTTTGTAGTTAAGATTTTCTTTAGGTCAACTGATAGGATTCATCCCTTGAAAGGATATTCTTCGCTGTATATCTAGAGCGGAGGCCAAAAATACTAGGTGATTTCTTCCCATCTGCCTAAGTCTTCTTGGTGGCCAGAGTTAGCCGATACTTGTGTTGGTGGGAGGTAGCAGGTAGCCAATGGAATAGTCGAGGTGTGCACAGGTTGACTGTATGTATATACACACACGCACACACACTATCTAATAAAAGGGACTAACACACACCTTGCTGACATAGGGGCATCCTCGGAGTTTGATTCTCCTGTTTTAATGCCTGATGGCATGACATTTGTGGGCGGACAAAGACACAAGACAAGTGAGTACATCTTTGATGTACTGTGAGCCCAAAACTTTTCACATGTAATGTTGAATATGCGTAGTACAAAACCTGGGCCCACTTGAGTTCCACAATTCACACAGAATTACATGTGTGAGGTCTGGTCCAACTTTTCTTTTGGGCACTTGTGCTCTTCCCATTTCCCCCTTAAATGTGTTCTCCCCTTCTTTTCTAGGCATTTTTTCCTATCGAGTAGTAGTACTCATTAAGCACTTTTTTGCTCTATCTTTGTAAAAGAAACTGGCCTTCTTTTTTCTCGTTGCAAATTAAACTGATCTAACTTTAGCATGTTAAATCTAATAAAAACTAATAATAAAGTGCATTGTTTGCGTAAACAAAAGAAGTTCATTCTTATAAGTTAAAAACTGATAATTCTTTTCCTTTATTATAAATTAAATATGATGTAAATTTAACATACCCATGATCTCTAAACCATGGTGAAGTTCAGTTTTAGATTTGAAAAAATTGCTAACTTCATCTTTCAAAGGTTTGGCTGTAACACAGGACATGCTCAATTTAATCCAAAAGATATTATTATTGGGACACACGTTTTAATATTTGTTATTAGCTTAATTTCCATTTACAACATAACTGATTAAAACCACTGTTTGTTTGATAACTTTTTAAATTTTGTTCTATTATTCTAAATCCTTGTATAATTTGGTTGAAAACTAACATGTTTGGTTACTACTGATCTTTTTCCTACTTTAAATATCTTAAAAACATTTGATTTCTTATTTACAAGAAACCAACATTTAGATTAAAAAATAATAGAAAACATTCACTATATTTTAAAAAATTAATGATGTGCTCGACTTGACCAAGCTTTTCTATCATCGCTATTTATAATATCTTGAAGACAGTTTGATAGGTACAATGACATCTTTTTGTTGAACAATGCTATTAGACACTCAGTTTGATAAGTATTTTATACAGTTTATCCTGTCAAAATATGTTGGGCTCGTCTGCGGCATGGTCTATCACTATGTGTGTGTGTGTGTGTGTGTGTGTGTGTGTGTGTGTATGTGTATGTGTATATAGTCGATAATCATTTCAAACGAGGCGGTTTTCCTCTTATATTGAAGACATGAACTTCTTTATTCAAGAAGGCAATCATTGAAATTGCAAAGTAACATCTAAGAAGTTTCCAAATTTGTATTTTAATTTTCCCTTCAATTGGTTTTTACTTATAATCCTATTTTTCAGGTGTTCTCAGCTTTTGGATTTGTCCATAAGATTACTACATTTGAGAAAACTGCTGGATTCCAGGTACTGCGGATTTGATCAACTTTGATTGGTTTTGTTATGTCTCTAGACCTTTGATTCAGCTGATAAGTCCACCACGCTCCCTTGGAACCTTTTCAGGCTCTAGTGCAATTTTCTGATGCAGAAACTGCTACTTCTGCAAAGGATGCCCTTGATGGAAGAAGCATTCCCAGGTGATTGTGGATTTATATTTCAGATTGGGGAGTAGCCCAACTCTTATTGATCATTTACTGTAGATGTGGGGCACATACATTGGGGCTCGACATCTTTGGAGAGCTTTTTTAGGAATCTACTGAAGGTGTACACACATGTCCCTTGACCATTCCATATCTCATTATGTTTGCATTTAATGCTCCTTAGGTTCATTGTAATTCTAGTGATATGGCCTGTTTACTGCTTAAATATGCAGTTTAAATGCTGCTGCTGAGCCTATTCATAAACTACAACCTGGGATCTCGGATGATCTATCTTAAGAAATATTAGCTGATCCCGGTTAAAAGGTGCTGGCCGGAGGAGACTTTTTCTTAGACTTACTATTAGCTAGCTATTTTGATGTGCATATGCTCAAACACTATTATGATATTGTAAAAAAAAAAAGAATACTGCTATGTCTTTGTACCCATAATCAGTTGTTCAATATCAGTACATATTAGTCCTTCTTAGTGTGACAGATTAGCCATTGATTTATATTATAATTTCTTCTGCATTAGGTATTTACTTCCAGAACTGGGACCTTGCTCCCTCAAAATAACATATTCTGCACATACTGATCTGAGTGTGAAGTTTCAGAGTCATCGTAGCAGGTAGAACTGAGCTCTCTCTCTCTCTCTCACTCACTCACACCCACCCACACACACTGACAAAGGCCCCCTCCCCCCCTTTTCTGCTAAACAGGCATTCATGATGATGGCTTATTCTACTGTCGGAAATTTGGTTCTACATGTTGTATCTTTATATTCTTCATCACTCATACACATTTTATTTCCTCTTTTTTAGGGTCTAATGACTACTTTTCTGCTCTCTTTATAATCATCATTTTTCATGCGGTTTGATTTTAGGGACTACACCAATCCTCTCCTTCCTGTTGCCCCCTCAGCCATTGATGCAAGTGGTCAGGTAATAAATCAGTCACAACTATTTGAGTGTGGTCTTAGTTACACGGAAGGATGTGTTAGGATTCTGATTTTTGTCTTCCAACTACCTTGTTTGTATATTGTGGATTTTCCTTTTTGACTAGTCAAAAGAGCTACTTTAAGTAACAAGGAATCAGCTTTAAGCATGTGGCTCAACCATCTTCATCTATCAAATTTTCCTACCTATCTATCAAGCAAGATATATTCTCTATACAGAAAATACAAAGTGTTTCAAAGACATAATGCCCTTTCATGTCGAATTTTGCAATTTTGGGGGTTTGTACAGATAATGCATCTTCATGGAGATTATGATTTAACTGGTAGAGTTTGTATGCTTAGCCTTTTGTATGATTGGTACACTTAAATGTTTCTGTGCTTTTAGGGTATAGTTGGTGGTTGGTTGGTTGGTTGAAATGTGATGAATTGCTGGTTTCTTCCTTTCTTTGAAATTTATTCCATTCATGTTTCAGATTGTTGGTCTAGATGGGAAAAAGCTGGAGCCTGAGAGTAATGTCCTTCTAGCTTCCATTGAGAACATGCAGTATGCTGTAACCTTGGATGTCCTACACATGGTACCCTGCATCAGTTACATGATCGTTTCTGTACATTCTCTTGTGACCTTAATCCCGAGTTGTTCATTGTTTTATCTGTTTTCATTTGTGGGGTTCAGGTTTTTTCAGCTTTCGGCCCTGTTTTAAAGATTGCAATGTTTGATAAAAATGGTGGGGTTCAGGCTCTGATACAATTTCCAGGTGGGATGAGAATTTCTATCTTTTTTCAGAAGTATTTTTTTCCACTGAGAAGTCATTAGTTGCTTGTTTTGTTGATCCAGAAGTATTTCTAGCAAAGAGGCCAATGATGGTTCTCAGCTTTATTTGCATATGGAATCCAGCAATGAAATATTGTCCTTTGTTTTAGGTATTAGATATGTTGATTGAAGAAGCTTAGTGGTTATTCTACTTGTATATGACCAAAACTGTGGATTGTTAGCCTCCCCAAAATTTGGCCCCTCGTACTAGTTTTGCATTACTGGAGCGGATCCAGTTACTCAGTCATAGGAGTGCTTGTAAGTTGAAGTAAGCAATAAACGTGAATGTGTTTGCAGATGTGCAGACAGCAGTGGTTGCAAAGGAAGCTTTAGAAGGTCATTCCATATATGAAGGAGGATTTTGTAAGCTTCATATCTCCTACTCTCGCCACACTGATCTCAGTATAAAGGTAAAAAGGGTCATACAGAGATCTGTTTGCTAGAGATACTAGGAGTAGTTTATAGGAGCCACTACACAGTTAGTGTCAGCCATCGCCTCACTTGGTTTTTTCCCCCTATTTGGAAAGGGTATTCCACTAAATCGTGTACTTTCTGGTCTAATATCAGGTGAATAATGATCGCAGCAGAGATTATACAATCCCGAATGCCCC
The DNA here is from genome assembly GCA_039654485.1 of Withania somnifera. Taxonomy (NCBI): domain Eukaryota; kingdom Viridiplantae; phylum Streptophyta; class Magnoliopsida; order Solanales; family Solanaceae; genus Withania; species Withania somnifera. The sequence continues at coordinate 5,612,725 of JBDJHY010000097.1, forward strand.
TATGATGAACTCTCAACCCCCCTCTGTCGTGGGGCAGCAACCACATCCAGTAGGAGGTCCAGGTGTTCATTCATATAATGGGCCTATACAATATGCCCCAGCTCCTCAAGGTCTAGGTGTACCTCAGCATTCAGCTAGCTGGAGCCCACCTGTTGGTGCTGCACCTCCACAAATGCCAATGGAGATGCCCAATTACCATTACCCTATGCCTGCAAGTGGGCCTCCTCAAATGGGTCCTGGAATGATGCCAATGCATGGACAGAACTGCCTACCACATACCGGTGGAATGCCTCCTTATCATCCACAATAGGACTAGCGAGAACCCCAAATTTCTAGACCAGGATTTCATTTTGTTGCCGCAAGATCTAAAGCCAAAACGTTTAATATTTTGGTCCAGACTGGATTTCTTAGTTCTTCATTTTCTGTCTCTGTTTCTTTTTCCTTTTTCCTTTTTCCTTTTTCCTTTTTCCTCTTTGGGTGTCATTGGAAGGTTCCTAAGATACTAGTAAACGAATGCGCTGGTTACGTAGAGACTACATCGGCCTATACGGCCAAATCATACTTCATTGCGTCTTTATTGCTGCCATATATCCAATTATATTAAATGGTCAGCCTTATATCGTGGCATGCTTTGAAAAATTTATACTACAGCTTGACTGATTAATAGTCTTTCCCTGAGTTGTGGTGAAATTAATCACCGGTGTAAAAACATTTTTCTCTGGTATATATGAGACGGCCAGGTGCATTATATTTTTCCTAGAGAGTTTCCAAAACTGCTTATGTAGAGTTGAAGCAAGAAAAATAGGGGAAATATTTAAGAGATCAATAAAATCTTTAGACAACTCTTGGTATAAACTATTTTTCTTTAACCAGCTCAAAGGCTCCGTTGACATTTAAGATTCATTAAGGTCACAATCCACCATAGTGCAAAACTCTAGTGGATATTTGAATTTTTGAATCGCAGGGAAGTATATATGCACTTTACATTTCTTATCTTTTATAAACGTAATCTTCAATACATTATTTGAATCTCATATGACTCCTTTAGCGCTTAATTAGCATAGCGCACAGCTGATTTAATTCATTTTTGGAAGTTAGATAGGGTCCTTCGTTTCCCGTGTGTACCTCGGTGTCTTTTCTTGAATTGAAACTTCATGAATTGACTTATTCATGTGCTATTACTCCAATCACAACTCACAAGCTTAGTCTAATCTCAATTATAGGAATCCCTTATCACTTCAATTTGTTAGCATAATCATGATATGAATTGGCTCCATTAATAGAAATTCATCTAATGATTAAGGTAAGGATGCTATATTTCTGCCCGAGGCTGTTTCTAAGGCTTGAACTTGTGACCTCGTTCCTTTTTCGCTCTGAATGATTTGAAGTTGGAACCATCAAAGAGAATAAAACTCCCTTTCTCAAGAAACAAATGTCCTATGTGCACAACATTGCCTAAGTGCTAAACACCAGATGAAGTTCAGCTAAAAATATTTGATATTTTTTATGAATCTCTATGATTTTATAACCTATATATAGGCTATAGCTAAAAAAAATGAAGATTAGCCACTCCTCACGCTAATTTTATTAACAGAACTAGAGTTAATATTCATTGGTTTCCCCAGCAATAAACATAAAGCACCAATCATTCATTTTGGTGTAAATTATAGTAGTAGAAGTTTAACAACAGTAAGAAGGGTCTTTAAATACAATTTATATCAATACTGCCTCAAAGTCATAGTGAGTCAGTTGACAAAAATAAATGGAGAATTACTGCATAAAAATAGATATTGTCAAACGCCGGAATCATGAGGTGCATCTGACATGTTCTGAACAATAAAATAGTTTACAGATGTAATTTTTTTTTTTCATTCAGTGGTATTGTGTATTTGTATCAAAAATTAATTAATCCGAATATGTGTGGATAGAACTCGTTCGAGATAGTGCTCTCAGACAAGAATTTTCATACCTGAAACTCGAAATCAAAATCTCTAATTAAGAAAGGACTAGCTTGACTATGCTACAAAGAGGAATATTAACACATTAACTCCACAGTTACCGCTACTTCATTTATGAGAATACTACTCACAATGGATCCAACTTATATACACTACAACATAAATAGTTTAAGAAATGTATAACCGATAAATGCCAAAAGAGATTTACCAACGTCAACATAAAAGTCAACTCTATCAATAAGTTTCAAACTAAACATAAATAAACACCCACACAGTGAAATTCTGGTTTGCCTCACAGGACGAGTAAATCAAACTAGCCGTGGAAGTCAAACAGTTTGACTTTATAAACTTGTGTCGTTCTGCAAATTGCCTTTGGTTATTCTTTGTTAAAAAATGAAAACCACTGGTCACTTCTCAAATCTAATGTTTGCATCAATTTCTTAAGTGCTGCCGTTAACATAAATTATTTTGATTTTCACCATAATTAACCAATGCACATTTTCATTTCAAATTTGATGTAAATTTCGGGTCTAATAGAAAGTGACGCACTTGAGATAAGTATACAAAATAAAATAAAGAAAAGCTTACATAAATGTAAAATTTTTGTTAGCTAATTATACTTTCAACCCACATTTTTTCTAATTACATAAATTGCCATAATTTTTCTAATGATACATTTTGTTATAATTGATACATTACAAGATCTACGTTATAATCTTCATACTTCATCATACATTTCGATCATTATGATACATTACAATCATCTATGATAAATCTTGAGTTTGCTTTACACTTAATACATTACGTTCTTCGTAATACATTACAATATACAATATACTACTTCAAGGTACATTGCAGTCTTTCTTCTTCGTCTTCTTTATCATCATCTATCATCCTCCTTTTCTTTTTCTTTCACATAGCCTTGACAGGAATTCGAAAACAAGTTAATCGTACATAAAAAGATTATCACGTTACAACAGGTCACCGGGCCCATTATCATTTGACGCTTTCTTTTACGAAAATGGAAACTTGGAACTTGCCAACTCAACTTGGGGTTCTAACTAGGGGGTGGGGGGGGGGAGTACGCTTCTTGAATTATTTGAACAATCAAATACGAGGTTTAGTTATTTGTTCTGCACGAATTTTAATTTATGAGGGAAAGTCGGATGAATAGAGTCGGTTGATTCCTTAAGATGAGCAATTTGTAAATCAGGCAGACTGACTGACGGATCAATTTGGTAAACTATCAAAGGAAAAAGAAAAAAAAATGAGTATTAAATGTTATAAAATAAAAAAGATGAATATAGAAGGCAGTATGATAACAGTATTAGGTAATTTTTCTAAATAAATAAGAAAATATCGAAGCAAGCGCCGACGTGCTGTGTGATTTTCAGACAACTGACACGAGTGGGTCCCAGTAAAACTAACAATATACCTGGCAATGGGCCGGTCCGGGTCAGTCCGGACCATTTGGTCCATGGCCCGGCCGGGCTCCGGTTCGGGCCGGGTTGACACTGTTTCGGGATGGATCGAAATGGGCCGGTCCAAACCGATCCAAAATGATAGATCCGGACCGGCCCAAAGCACGTAAACAGTATCCGAGCCAACCCGCCGTGAATAGTGAACCGTCTTATAAAAATTAAAATTAAACGCGTTTAATTAATATATATTATATAGTTTAAAATTAAATTTAAATTAGTACGAATATAAAAGAGTTATTATAATATATATACAAGTAAACGTCTAACG
>JBDJHY010000097.1:5666388-5683028 GCA_039654485.1 Withania somnifera
TAATGGTGTATATAAACACCAATGTATAGATGAAGAAGAGACAAGAATCAATAAACAATTCTTCTCATGTATAACAGGACCAAACTCTAAGGAGGGTATATTTGCTCCATTTTCAATGGTTTAAGGGTATTTTTAACCCTTTTCCCAAACAAAAATATTGTTGATGCTAACTATCATTTAATTCCAAAAATAATAGAAAATGCTGAGTTACCGTCAACATCCATGTCGCATTTTCTACTTCACGAGGATTAGACTTCACATAACGGTGGTTGAATGTGCATCCCGTGTGCATATCAACTTTATGGTCATCTCTTAAATGTGTAACCAAATAAGGGATGTCCCCGATCACTGAGCACTGTGATCCAGCATATGGGCAACTGTATGGTCTAAAATTACACAATATCTCATGCTTGAGTTTGCTGTAATATGGGAATATATCTGGGCACCCCAAAGAATAATATTTGCAAGGCAGGTCAAGTGACTCTGCAACCTTCTCTAGCGCTAAGCACCTTATATCCCCAAGCTCTTGTCTGCATGTCGGACATCTATTGTGCACCCTTGTTTTGCATGTAGAACAAAGCGTGTGCCCATTGTGACACTGCAAAACAAACACATTTTCAATTGACTTGGAGTTAAAATTCAAAGACTAAATGAAAAATATGAACCTTGCGTTGAATTAAAGCTTATCAGTTGATCTTAGCCAGTTTTGCACCAAAGTATTTTATGTGCATCTACTTTACCCCAAAGAAAACTTTTAAGCACATCTACAAAGAGTTCATGCATCAAGGAGAACCATAAGGAAGATATGCTTAGATGAGTGAAAACTTGGCAAAAGGAGAAACCAAACATTAATATTGAATCTGGAGCCAATAGGAATAAATATCAAAAGGGAAACCGCTTTTTGAACAAAACCAAAACGGGTAAAGCGCTCAGTTTCGAGCGACAAACAACTTCTAAATTATTTGTCGTGGAACATTTCACGCCTTGACCATATTCTTTTTCTATTGTTTGTCGCTGGTTCTGGTATGACAAAAGCCAGGTTTTATGTTAACTTTTGTCATGGAAGGCTGCAGGATAAGCAGCAAAGAGAAACCAACCCAAAGAAACACAAAGAATATGAAAGTTAGAAGTTTTCAACTGGTCTAAGACTTGATCAACATCGTAATTCTTTTTGCTCAAACAAGTAAGAAATTAGACTTAGATGGTGAGTTTTTAACCATAATGCTAAAGTCTTTACTTTTATTTTTGCTTATAATATAATCCTGGACGAGGAAAATTATAAAACACAAAAATTGAACACTTATTGGTAAATTTGCTGCTTGTCGTGGAGCTTCCACGACAAAAATTAACATAAAGCCTGGTTTTTGTCGTGCCAGAACAGCGACAAAAATAGAAAAGAAATCCGGTCAAGGCGTGAAATGTTCCACGATAAATAATCTAGAAGTTCCGTTTGCCGCTCGAAACTGAGCGCTTTACCCCTTTTGGTTTTGTTCAAAAAGCGGTTTCCCTTTTGGTATTTTTTCTTGAAAAAATTGCCCTTTTGGCTCCGGATTCATCCTTCAGTATTTATACAGCACAACATTCTCTTAGCACATACACCTCCAGTCTATCTGATGTAGCTTGAAGTGGCAAATATTCTAAGCTTCACAGTGGCAATCAGATAAATATCAAAGCGAAAAGGTAGCACTTAGTATAAGGAGAACAGAAAGCTCCCGAATTTAGGCGCAAGAAATATTTCAGGCATGAGAAGATTCATTATTATTATTATTTTGCTTTTCTTCCTGTCCTTTGGAAGACCGACCATCTGATTGTTACAGAAGAATAAATTCACTCAGTATATTGTAAAACAACATGTTCCAAAACGATAACTAGCATATACATATAATTGGTTGATTCAGAATGGATGATGTAAAATTGTGCTCATCCATTTGATTGTAATGTGAGTTGAAGAATAATGCAGTCAAAAGGAGTCACCTGAAATATATCACCAAGAATGTATCAAAATGACTTAACTCCTACTCACAAAAATGAAAAGGAAATGTCTGTTTTCTGTTACAGAATAGCTTCTTGCGGCATAAGGCATTAACCTTTCTTTAAAATAAATAGGCCTTAATCAGTTATGAAGAGGACACATCGGATAATGTAACCGAAAAGGAAATGTCTACAATCTGATTGAAAAGGCGGCATCGACTATTTCCAGGAAGGCTATATTGGATTATCTATCCTCACTCAAGGACAAGTCCTACACCTTGTCCAGCAATGTATGACTAAGTAACTTCAATATTTTTACAAGATCTTAACCATTACATATGCACCAATGATCATCAAACATGTTTCTTTTCCCTCCTTCCAATGCTTTCCTTTTTTTTTTCTTTTATGTAAGAGCAGAGTCCAGGCCAACTTGCACACCCCAACTAATTTTACCAGTACCTGCTACCTCCCATCAGCAGAAGTACCCGGTAGCTCTATCCACCAAGGCCTGGACAACTAGGAAGAAATCACCTATTGCCTCCTCTGGAGTTTGAACAAGAGACCTCATGGTTCTCAATTCACTTGATTGACCACTAAGCCACACCCTTGGTGCCCCTCCCTTCTATCTTTCTGCTTCAGAATTCACTTCATAGCCTTTAAAGGGCTGGATTATAGTGGGATAAAAATTAGCCCGTCTGTGATAAAACTTTAACTTGGGACTAAACCTTAGAATAGTAATCCCACCAATGTAGGATTACTAGCCAATGGTAAGCAAGATTTCTTATAATTTTTAGATGCACTTGTCTTAGGGCCAAAATTTAATTGAATGTTTGTTTCAAAAGGTTGGACAATATCAGGATATGCTGTTATCGATCAGAATACTAGTATGTATGTGACATCATACTGCAACCCAATGAATAGTATCCTTCAATATAGTTCTGTTTTTCAGATATCCTGATCAAATGACCACTTTATGTTTATCCTGACAATCCTAGTCATTACGCAAACACTATTGAATTTGGCTACACCAATTTAATCTACTCAAAAACCACAGGATATGCTGGACATCAGGATATGTTGTTTATCATTTCAGAAGTATGTATGTGACATCATATATACAACCCAATGAATAGTATCCCTCAATATAGTTCTATTTTTCAGATATCCTGATCAAATGACCACTTTATGTTTATCCTGACAATCCTAGTCAGTATGCAAACATTATTGACTTTGGCTACACGAATTTAATCTACTCCAAAAACCACAGGCAGCTCAAGAAATCACAGCAAAATGAACTCCAAAATAAGTAATAAAAACAGGTTAAATTTTCTGTGTATGCTTAACTTGTTCAATATACCTTCACGCAAAGGGCATTTAAATAACCTTACCTTCTTCGTCTTTGATATACAATAAGGTATGTATGATAGCATCATATAATTGGATGCCAAATGCATACCCTAGGAAGGACATGAAGTAGTTTATTTAAGGGCAAACTTCATAAATGACATAGGTTTGATACCCAATTACTTGCTATTGCATAAGTTTCAATAATTACATATCTTGACGGTTTACTCTAAATACGCTATATTATAACTCTAGATGCACCGCATGTATCTAGCCTCTTCAGTCGCCTCTCTCATTTCTCATTTGCCCCTCTCCTCTCTTCTTCATTGATATATCTAGTGTTTTGTGATGTATCCAATGTATTTGTGCATAAATAAATATTGTTCCCAAAGTGACTGGTGAATCTAGTGTTTTTATGGTGTATCCAGTGTATCTATGCATAGATACGGACTGATTTTTTTAGAGGAAATTGATGTATTTATTGGGTCTGTGTTGTACCTATTGTATTTACAATATATCCAATATATCTATGCATAAAAACTCAATCTCAATTTTGTAATGTGTGTAATGTATCTATGCATAAATACATATTATTCATTGTGTATCAATGTCAAATTTGTAAGGCTTAAGTCATTGATGGCCCCTTAAAGTTGTTGGCAAAATTCACTTAAGACACCATAACTATGGCTTGTACCTATTGAACACCTTAACTCTGTAGGAAATGGTTCCTATAAGACATTATTTGGTAATCAGTAAAATATGTGAAGTATGTGTGATACACCCGCGATGACATGGCATAAATGACTAGTTAAAAAATTAATTAAAAGTTATAAGTTTGAAAAAAAAAAGAGAAAAATGATGAAATGTGGCACAATGGTTTTTTCTTTTAAAAAAAGTAACAATTTCAATAATTCAAAAAACATTTAATAAAAAAAAAGTTATTTCTATATTTAACCCCACCACCACCACCACCACCCTTTTTCTCCATCAAACCGCACCTCTGCACTGATACCCTCTACCGGTGTCAACGCCGGCACCAAAAACTACTCACTCCCCTATATTCCAAATAACATTATTTACTACAACTACAAGGACTAATAATAAATTTCCGTAGGAAAAAATGGAGCTTCATCAGAATATATTTTGAGAAATTAAAAGACAAACCATAAGAAGACTTCGGAGAAAAAGTGAGGAGAGGTTGAAGATATGAGGGTAATGGGAAGAGTTAAGAGTTGCAGAGGAAGGGGGTGGATCAATAGCACTTGAAAGATGAAGATAGCACCGAATTTTCTCCGTAAAAATAGAGCTTCGCTGGAGTTTTTGTTTTTACAACCAAATACAAAGAAAGTAAACAAAAAATTGGAGTGCCAGAGGTAGAGATGTACCATGGAAGGGGGAGGGGTGGACTTAAAACTCAATGGGAATGGGGATGGGAAATAGTTGCAGGGGAGGGAGACATTAGGAGGAGGAAAATGAACCCCTCTCTTTTTTTATTAAAATTAGTTTTTCTTTTATGTTTAATTAATTTAGGTGTATAAGTTGAAAACAAAAGAAAAACATTATAGTAATTGTTTGACGCGCTTAAAGAGGGCAGGATACACGTTTTTTGTGATGTCTTAAAGTGTTCAATAGGTACAAGCCCCAGTAGAGGTGTCTAAGTGATCTTTGCCAACAAGTTTAAGGAGTTGTCAATGACTTAAGCCAATTTATAATGTATTTGCGTTATATACATGTACCCCATGTACCAATGCGTTTGTGCAAAGAAGAAGAAGATACATAAAAGTAATTTTAGCTCTATGTATCTTAAGGCTCTGTCTCCGAAGAAAACCCATTTTCCATTTGCCTACGACAACACCCAATGGCCCACCACCATAAAAATCCCATGAAACCACTACTCTGACGCATAACCCATAAAAATCCCATGACACCACTACTTCCTCAACCTTCAAATTCCACGATTTTATCTCCGGTAACAGGCCCACAATGTGTATTTATGTCGAATTTGTAATGTATGTGAGCATAGATACATGTATCGCATGTACAAATGTATCTGTGCATGGAAGAAGAAGATACATAAAAGTATTTTTAGCTCTATGTATCTTAAGTGCCCTATGTATCTTAAGAATTTGTCTTCGACGAAAACCCATTCGTCATCCGCCTCTGGCAGCACCTAACGGCCCACCACCATAAAAATCCCACGAACTCACTACTCTAACGCATAACAGCCCATAAAAATTCCATGATGCCACTGCTCCCTCAACCTTCAAAACTCCACAGTTCCATCTCCGGTAACACCCACACTGTGTATCTATGTCAAATTTGTAATGTATGTGTGCATAGATACATGCACCCCATGTATAGATGTATTTCTAGATAGTAGTAATAGTAGAAGAAGAAGAAAAAAGATACATAAAAGTAATTTTAGCTCTATCTATTTTAAAGCTCTGTTTTTGGGCAAAAAACCATTTGCTATCTGCCTCCGGCAACACCGAACAGGCCACCACCATAAAATCCCATGAACCCATTGTCCCACACATAGCAATCCATACAAATTCCACGAGGCCACTGTTTCTTAACCTCCAAACCCCATAATTCCACCTCTGACAACACCTATACAGCCCACCTCCGACTCTATTCCGGTGAAATCCCAGGATGTCACTGCTTCAGTGAGCACCACCAACTAGAGATGCACAGATACAAGGGGAAGAGAGAGTCGGGGCGGGAGGAGAGAGGCAACGGTTTCCAAAAGCACCACTAAGTTCTGTAATTTTTTAAAACTAGTGTATGCTCAAGTAAGTATAGGGCTATTGTTTGTCTATTATGTAGGTCGGGCTTTAAGTAATCTACTCAATAGTCCTACGTAAGCCCTTCCACGACCTGAAGTATGAAAGCTAATAGAATGTTGATTCTATCTCCCAACAGTGCTGCTACATAGAGTCTACATTGTCTTTCGGACTACTAAATTCATCTCCCCATACCGATAAGAACCACAGGCTAAAATATAAAAGGACAACAATATGTAGATTCCAGAAGCAGCAAATCAGTCTTCTGTTTGTCAAATTTAAGGCAACCAATCGTCAGACTCTCACTCTCAGAATCAACTTCTGTTATTCACCAAAACAGTCAACAATATTCAATAAGAAAGGCACAACATAATCTGTAGTCATCTTCAACAACTTTTCTGCCTTCTGCAATGAGTTCAGAAGTCAACTAAATAGCAGTAGATAACCATTTGTGAAATTGGAAAAACAAGAGAAGGAGATGTTGGGAATTGAATTGTTGACTATTCTCTCAAGTTAAATGGGATGTATAGTTATTACAGATAATGTAAAGAAGGAATGGAAATAGTACACAAATCTCCAAATTGCCTGCTTCTAGGAATTAGAAAATATTCTCATATATACACAAATTATACTATATCATATCTACACTAATTATACCATATTTCACACTCCCCCTCAAGCTGCTCCTAACTTGCCACAAATATAGTCAATTCTGGATCCCCGGAGTGATTTTGAAAATATCTGCCAGTTGATTTTTTGAATTGAGAAAACTCGTGGCGATGTATCCGGACTCAATCTTCTCTTGAATAAAGTGACAATTTATCTCAATGTGCTTCATTCTTTCATGAAACACAGTGTTAGAGCCGATATACAGTGCAACCTTCATTTCCTTTATCAGCATTGCAGTATTTTTTTTCTCTCTAAGCCTTTCTTTGTTATTTCCTTAATTTCTTTGTTAAAAAACCAACAATTGGTATCCTGAGCCATTTTTATGAGGGATTTGTGTGAAAAAATGAATTTTGAAAACAACTTTTCCCAAATAGCTCCTCCTGTCTTTGATATAAGCATTACCAACTATAGGCAGTAAGAATAGAGACTTATCTTGAGATTTAGGATCTTTTGGGAAGCCGTAGAAGAGGATTATGATGTTCTTCTGCAGCCCAAATAAACTCACGATGGCTCAGATCAAAAGCCAAAAGAAGAAGAAAATCAAAAGCGAAAGTAATTTTGTTGGTGTGTATGCAAAAATTATCACGAGAGTTACAGACTCAAATCAACAAGAGAAATTTGAGATTATCTGAAGGGAGAATACGCATGGGCTGAAAGAATACGAAACATCAAGGTGTTGAATTAAATAAGGAAATTGGAGTTGCAAAAGATGAAGGAATCTGAAACCGTCAAAGAGTAGTCGGACTGACTTCTTCACATTGTTAACAAGGTAAGATTGCTTGGCCCTAAATTTAAGGATTCAAGAATTGTTGAAAGAATTCTTGTTACAGTGCTAGAAAGACATCTAAGTGTCCATAACTACCTTAGAAAACACAACAGATTTGTTACGATTATCTTGGTAGAATTGTTAAATACATTGCAGACACAAGAGCAAATGAGGATTATGAGGCAAAATGGTATGGTTAAAGGAGCCTTGACAGCCAACCACAAGGCTCTAAGCCAGGATAATAATTCAAGAAAAATCTACCCACCTTGTCAGCATTGTGGCAAAAAAAGGTAACCTCCATTTAGATGTTGGAATAAGCCAGAGGCACAATGCAAGATCTGCAACCAACTTGGTCATGAAGTTGTAACTTGCAAAAGAAAATATCAAAAATATGAAGCAGATGTCAAAGTTGCTAATGAAGAAGACAGACCACTTATTTGTGGCCACATATTTTTCAACCAAGAAATCTGAACTTTAACTTTGGATGCTTAACAGTGATGGTACAAATCACATGACATATGACAAATCTTTTTAAAGAGTTTGTCTATGGAAAATAAAAAAGTCAAAATTGCGAATGGTGACTATATTCCTGCAAAAGGAAAATGGTATGTTGCAATTAAAACAAGTTCAAGTACAAAAATAATTTCAAATGTCCTTTACACGTGCCTGATATTTATAAAAATTTATTGAGTGTTAGACAGCTACTGAAAAATAATTTAAATTATTATTTGGAGATAAATATTGTCGGATCTTTGATTTTACTATGCAGGAAATTTTACAAGTTGAAATGAGAAACAAAAACTTTTTAGTTAATCCAATAGAAGACGCAAACAAGTCTTGCAAGACCAAATATGAATTGACAAATTAGTTCATGAGGTTAATTCCAACCAAGTCTAGTATCTGCAGTTCCACAATCAAGGATGACTGTTAGAATTATGTTTTTGAACTACAGTAACTTTATTTTACTACTTCAGTTTTTTTTGAATAAATCCTAGTTAATAGTTAGTTATCTAGCTTTTCCTATTTATTAATAATTAATTAGTTAAAGATATGTTTTGTAAAGATATTCTAGGTTATGTTATGATTATCTTTTTACTATTTTTGTTCTTATAAATGTAGAGTCCATAAAGCTTAATAAATAATTCACTTTATATATTTTTTTCTCTCTAAGCCTTTCTCTTTTATTTCCTTAATTTCTTTGTTAAAAACCCAACTGGGATAAGCTTAATATTTGGATCCATGACAGTGTCCACATGTTTGCAATCCAACATACCAGCATCTTCAAAATATCTAAGGCATATTTCCTTTGTGTAATAGCAATACCATCGCCAAATTATGCCAATTCAATCTAGAAAGTATTTCATCTTGCCTAAATTCTTAGTCTGAAAGTGACTTGAGAGGTGTTGTTTGAGTTGAGCAATACCTTAGTGATCATCTCTTATGATAACAATATCATCAAAGTAAGCAATTAAAAAGACACATTTTTCATAAGAAGAATGCCTATAAATTACTGAGTGATCAGCTTCTGTTAGGATCCTTCAAAATTGTTGGACAACAATTCCAAAACAACCAAACCATGCTCTGGGAGATTATTTGAGACTATAAAGGGATTTGTGTAGTCTACAAACTAGTCCAGACTCCCCCTGAGGTGGGTGCTCCATATATACCTCTTCAGTAAGTCCCCCTCAAGAAATGTGTTTTTGTTGTCCAGCTAAAAAAGGGCCAATGATTCATTGTTGCCATAGAGATAAGAAGACAGACATAAGTCAACTTGGCAACTGGTGAGAAAGTATATCCATAGTCGCTGCCATAAATCTGAGTGTATCCTTAGCAACCCGTCTCGCTTTAAGACGATCAACAACTCCATTCGAACCTACCTTAACTATGAAAACCCAACAACAACCATAGTTTTTCCTTTAGGTAAAGTAACAAGCTCCCAAGTACCATTATCATGCAAAACAACCATCTCCTCAATTATAGCCTGCTGGCAACCTGGATGAACCAGTGTTTCTGCCACAATTTTGGGAACTTCGACGGTTGATAAGCTAGTAATAAGGCATGATATGAAGGTGACAGACGATGATAACTTAAATGAGCATAAATGGGAGTTTTATTGGTAGTAGTTCTAGCATCTTTACAAAGAGCAATGGGACGATCATCTAATAAGTGCTCGGCTGAAGCAAGAGACATCGTTTGAACAGGTAATGAGTCGTCAAGAGTTCTACGTGTACCTATATTAGTGTCAAAAATACTAACTAGATTAGCAAATTTGAAAGGAGGTTGGAGTCATTGGGAATAAACCTTAAGAGACAGAGGTGGACTTGGGGCTGGAATAGGTGGAATTGGAAGGACTGATATTGCCTTCTGATTTTCCGTATTAGAAGAAACTATGCTGAAGTCTCGAAAAAGGTAACATCTGCAGAGATCCAGTACTTATTGGTAGAGGGACCAAAGCACTTGTAACCTTTTTAGACGAGAATACCCGAGAAAGATACATTTAAAAGCCTTGTGTTGAAGTTTGTCTTTTGCGAGAGTAAGATTATGAACAAAACAAGTGCAATCAAACACACGTGGAGGAAGGAGAAACAAAGTTTAGTCTGGATAAGAGAATGAGTGGATTCTTGTACTGCAAAATAGATGAAGGCATACGATTGATTAAATAACAAGCAATAACAATGTTATCACCCCAAAAATGTAAACGGACATAGTAATGAATGAATAATGTTCGGGCTGTCCAATAAAATGTTTGTTCTTTAGCAACTACATTTTGTTGAGGAGCATGTGCACAAGAAGAAAAGTGCAATATGCCCTTGGATGACATAAAAGAAGAGAGAGAAGTAGAGGAATATTCTCGAACTTTATCACTGATTAACTTCTTAATGGAAATACCAAATTGACTACGAATTTAACCATAAATTTTCTAAAAGATAGAGAATAAATCAAATCTATTTTTCATTAAAAATAACCAGGTGTACCGAGAGAGTCATCAATAAAAGTCACAAATAATGAAGCCTAAGGAAAAACTGACACGACTTGGACCCCATATATCCGAATGAACAATTCCAAACATTGAGGTCACCCTATTATTGATGCCCTTTGAGAAAAAGGCAGAAGTATACTCCGCAAACTAACATGAATCACATTCTAACAAAGATAAAAGGGATAAACTAAGAACCATCTTCTGCAGTTTCAGTTTCAAGAGACTTGGATGACACAATTGACTATGGAGCAATTCAGAGGTACAATTCCAGGAACTCATATCTTTTCAATTATCTGTCCGTACTCCGATCCTGCACAAGAATAGAATCATCAAGGATGATTACAACACATTTCAGGTTTTTGGTTAATTTGCTAACAGAAATAAGATTATATGCACATGCACTAAAAGACTGATTTTAAAGGTATGGAAGGCACAGAGTGAGCAATACTTACCCTTTTACAATAGTCTTTGATCCATTAGTGAAAGTAACAGTAGCGAGGGTAGAAGGAGTAGTAAGAGCAGAGAGGGTAATTTGTTACTAGAAATATGGTCAAAAGCACCCAAATCAAGAATCCATTGTTTCTGAGATGAAGATTGTGCAACATATGAAAAGGAGCTACCAGGTTGTACTGTGCAAGCAACTGATGAAGTTGATGATTGTTGCTTTAATGTTTAATACTGAAGGTAGTCAATATACTCTGCTCTAGTTAATGTGCTAGATTGAGATGATCCATAGTAGTTAGAATATCATCTCCGTTACAAGCCAAATTTGTTGTGAATCGAGGACGATCATTATTGCGTGGAGGCTTACCATGAAGAAGTCGGCATTCAATGGCGACAATTCTCAAGAACGAAAAAGACTGAGTTAAGAGAAGCCCTATGAGTCACTAAAACTCCCTTACATGCCCTCTCTTGTTACAATGAGTGCGATGCAAGAGAAGTCACCATTCCTCTCTTACATGTCCTCCCTTATTACGGTGAGTGCACTGCTTATCGTTCCTTCATTTTTCTTTTTTGTATCCACCTTGAAAATATTAGCTTATTAGCTTAGACAGGCATAATAGATGCATCATAGGAATTTACCTCAAGCGGTGCAGATGTGATGCGTAGTAATCTTGCAAATACTTCTTTCAAGTTAAGAACAGATGGGCTAGAAAGAATTTTGCCACGAACTGCAAGGTCTGCTCGTAACCCAACCAAAGCCAAGACCATAAAGAACCTATTTCTTGTGTTTACCGATCATCCAATTTGTCAGCAAACAGCATTAGAGAATCAAATTATCCTTTAAGGATTCCACCTGACCCAAGTAACTTGCCATGTCCCGTGGATTTTGTTGTAAATGAACAACATCAGTCACAACTTTGTAGATGAGTTTTATGTTATTTGTATAGAAAATTTTAGCATTGTTCCACACTTTGCAACAAGTCTTAAACGACTGAAACAAATTTAACAACTTAGGATCAAGTGAATTCTACAGAAGACTACATAATTGTGCATCTATTTTAACCAAGCAGGTATATCAGCTTGTCCAACACTACTACTGCTTTTGAGTAAGTGATCTTCAAATGCTTGACTTGTAAACCACAATTCTACAGAGGCTGTTCAAGAGTTGTAATTACCACTACCATCAAACTTTATTATAATAATTGCAAGTGATGGTGTACTTATACACCAACAACTGACTTAATAATTTGATTTCCAGCCGTCTGATTACCAGTTTGGTTATCACCCATTTTTCTCACAAAAAAAAAAAAAAGAAGAGTACTGACGAAGCAAAGAAGATAAGACCCGGATGTAAGAATATTTCCAAAAAAAAGTATTGATGAAGAAAAGAGATAAGAACCAGATGTAAGAATACTTTATTTTTCTTTTGTTTCTTCTGAGCCAATAAGAAAGAGATATGAAGACTCAGAGAAAGAGACAGAAAAAAAAAAGAATTTAGAAAGAATATAAATAACCTGGAGAAATAGAGAGGTAAGACTTGACAGTGTTCCGATATGGTTGGAATCCAGTTGATCCCCAACCACCACCACCCCTTTTTTTCCCAAGAAATGTAACATCCAGAGGGGGCTAGAACCCCATCTCTGATACCATGTGAAATTGAAAAAAGAAGAGGAGATGTTGGGTATTGCATTGTTGGCTATTCACTCAAGTTAATGGGATTTAAATAGCTGTTACAGATAATGTAAATAAGGAATATTACACAATCTTCTAATTGCCTGATTCTAGGGATTAGAAAATATTCTCATATTTACACTAATTATACCATATCATATCTACACTAATTATACCTTATTTCACACCATTAACCTTGTTACATAATCATTGTATCATGCTTTGGTCTGTATTTGAAAACTTTCCCATCACCCCTTCAAGAGAGCCAAAACGAGCCCATGAATGTTCCAAAACAGCTATCTTTGAAGTGATTAAGTCATAGGAACACAAATAAACCTCCTGAATCCAACTCTTTTCATCAGTGTCCATTTTCAGAATAAAAATTTAATAGATTTTTCACAAATGAAGTTCACATTCTAACAGCAAAAAATCAACTCTTACCAGTGGCATACAATCCCTCAATGGAGTTGAAACCACAGACTTATCCTAACAAAATTGGAAGAGCCCATAAACAGAAAACTAGAATTCAATGTCATCTCCAAATTAACTAGCCCTTTAGAATTTTGCTAGCACCTAACACTACAAACTTACACAAAAAACTGAATTAAGTTTTTCCAGAAAGCACCAAAAGCTCTCTAAAGCAGGAACAAAAGGATAACAACAAGTATTCTCAATCACAAACTAATTAAGATCTACTCTATTTCTCCATTTAGGTCTGTTTCATTGCAACAACAACAATATATATCCAGTATATTCCCACACACCGGGGGGTCTGGGGAGAGTAGAATGTATGCAGTCCATACCGCTACCTAGGAGTCAGGTATAGTAACTCATATCACGGGAGGAAACTTTGCGCAGAGTTCTATTACTATTACTGGGTGGCTCCGCGACTATATTAAGCAACAAACCTAAGCAACAAACCTACCCAAAACTCTGAGAGTCAGACTCCTAAGGTAATATGACTCCCAAGCCACTACGACAGGCAAAGCAAACTTACCCACCAACAAAAACTAACCCCAAGCCTACTAACCTTCTGTTTCATTGCAATAGTCAATAATCTTCAAATCAAACAAAAAAAAAACAGTCGAAAGATACAGAGAAGCAAATCAATCAAAACCCAACAAAAAATATCAGAAAATGAACCTGATGAATTGGTGGGTACATAGAATTGGTACAGACAGGACACTCAAGCAATTCATGTACACTAGTAGGGACAATTCCTGCAGGAGCAATATTATTAGGCTTTCCTCCTAAAGGGTATTGATAAGCTGCAACAGAAGATTGGATCTCTTCATCCTCAACACCGTCATCCATTGTTGATACACACTCAATGCTATCCATCTCCATATGTTCCATTCAAATCATCAAACAAGACTTTTGGCACTTGAAACAAAGAAAAAGTAACAAAAGGGTTCGGATCAAGAATCAAAAAGAAACGAACCCTTTTGTCAGACGAGAAGGTTCTTTTCTTTTCTTCTTTCTGCGCTTTCAAAGGTTGTCTGAAGAGAAGAGAGAGGTTTGAGGATCGCCGTCAAATTCCCAACATAACCGTACTTCATCTTCATCGTACGGTTATGCCTTCTTTTGTAAAATTAAATTCTTCCTAGTGAGAAATGCCTCTTGTGAGTTTGATGGAAGTAATAATTGGCAACCTATTTGATGTGATTTTTTCGCTTACGTGAAACGTGGAGTTTCAAGGTTTTATTAATTTAACTGAAAAAAGTTAGAATTTAATTTAATTTAATTTAATTATAATCTTCTTTTTTCATGTGATTTAATTATAATCGAGTAATTCTATATGGGGTGGTTTGGTAGTAGAGAAGTATCTATTTGATTTTGATTATAAGTTGATCAAATTAATTTTTAAGTAATTTTCAATACTCAAAAGTATTTGAATATTTTAAAAATAATTTTTAAAAAAAATTAAAAGTAGATTAGCCTCTGCTTCTCATTTTTAATTTAAAGAATGGTCTGCTTTTCTTTTTAATTTGTTTTAAACAAATAATCTTTTTTTTACAATACGTTAGTTATAATTTTCACATGACATTATTAAGATTAAAAGATTGAAGGATATTTTGGTACACTTGACATAATTTTAATTTTAGACCATTAGATTCAAAAGTCTTTTTTATTTTGTTAAATTTTGTGTCAAATTAAAACAGGTTATTTTTTTTTAAACGAAATGAGTACTTTTTATAAGCTACTTTTAGGCAAAGCCAAAGGGGCCCTAAATAATCACAGGATTATAATTCTGAAATTATAATTCCTACAATTAATTCATATCATATGAAAGGTAGTATGAATTAATCTCATATTTGATGGATATTCAAGACTAAGTTCAGTATTAGATTTAATCATATTTGGTTGATGAAATTAATTTATTTCATTAATCAAATATGGTATATATTTAATACCAAATTTAATATAGAATATTTCACATTATCTCATGTACCAAACGACTCTATTTGTTTAGGGTAAAAATTTAGGCAAAAATTATATTGTATTACTATCGGAATAAACTCATTACATATTTTAACCCAACCTTTTAGTTTCACACCAAATGGCCCAAATTTTCGGTTATTTTATTTTGTCTCAAATGTTTTTTCTTCACATCAACGAACATATTAGCTGTAGTTCATTTGCCTTTTTTCAAGTGAAGATCAGTGATTGTAGGTGCATTTATGCACTTGAAAGCAAAGTTTTATCTATATTTTTGCTTTCTTTTGTGGATAATTATGCATGATTGATATGTGTATCTAATGATTTGTGAATATATATGAACTAACACTTGTTATTAGCTTGTCTTAGGAGCAAAGGAGGCAATACAAGAGCTAAATTGATCAACGCAAGAAGAGAAAAGTTAGACGAGTGAAATCGGCCAACAATGGTGCCTAAAAGGACCTTTGGCGCCGCGCCTCCTACTCAATGGCAGCCACATCCGCGCTGCACCCCCAACCCCCATTCGAGTTATCCATTGGAAAGTGAGGCCTTATATGGCACACCACACCCCTATGGCTACTGCAACAAGTTGTGCACCGCAACCTCCTTTGCACACATCTAGAAGTTGGTTCAAGGTTGATTTTAAGTTGAGGAAAAGTTGGTCACTTCACCCTACACTTTTTGCGGCAAAGAGGGGGAGAACCATTTACCACACGAAATCAAGGATACAATACCTAAAAGTCTCAACACTTAAAAGAAAAGTGTACCTAAAAGTCTCAACACTTAAGAGAAAAACACTTTAAGGAGGTTAGAACGAAGGTTCTTGTTTTATATCTTTATCACTCTTAATTTTTACTTATTTAATTACTATTTCATGATTTTCATGTAAGATTATGAGTGGTTAAGAGGCCTTTTTTCTAGGGTTGAGGCTATGAACATGATTGCACAATATATTTTTGAGTTGGTTTAGTTAATTATCATATTGTGTGATTGTTCTTAGGTTCTTGTTGTACTATTCTAAAGATTTGCAACCTTTAGGATAAATTTATATTCTCAATGTGAACTCGAAAGAGAAATCATGAGTTAGAACATGGGATATATGAAGTGAGATTTTTTCTTTAATAAAATAAGAAATAGATTTGCGGCTAGGATTGGAATATACCTAGATCGCCTTGCTTGATTATAAAATGAGAGAAGAGATTATGTTTTCATGTTCATTCTTGATCATTGGAATATAGACATAGAAGGCCATGTGAATAGATTATTAGAGGTTCGAAAGAAAATAATTGTATAAACAATCTCGTAAATCAACAATCATGGTAAATAACTTAATCGGCTATGAAGTGTATCTATGTAAGATTGTGAAGTCTTGACCCTAGAATTTGCCTTGATATTTATTATACCCCAATTTAAATTCATTAGTTCAATTTTATTTAGTTTACACTTTAAAATAAGTATAGCTTCAAGTTTCACCTTTTAAATAAATAAACAAGAGTTATCTTATTCTTGCGAATGGTTAATTGATAAGTTCTTGTGGGTTCGACATCCAGCTCGCAAAAGCCACTATATTACT
>JBDJHY010000097.1:5683128-5699492 GCA_039654485.1 Withania somnifera
CAATTTTGATGTAACTTCTCTACAACATTTATTATACCTTGATGATGAAAATCTTTCAATCTTGAACTAAATATACATATAATATTATATATAAGTGTTTATATAAAAAAGTTGTTTGAGCTAAAATAATTTTTTTTTTTAAAAAGAACGAATAGCCTAAATTGAAAAATGGCCACAGAATAAAAGTGAACCAATTTTCGATCAATTATTTTTAAAAGTTACACACGTCCTTTTCCCTAAATATATATAGATTGGTGACAAGCCATGTGTCATTCGACTTTGCTTTTAACCTGTTCAAATTTTACCAAATTCGCTCGTTTACCACCACTTCTTAGGATACGTATTGATGCATGGTTGAACTGAGACATGACATAGTGGTCAAAGCTTTTCGTAAGCTTTACCTGAATTTTTACTGAAACTAATAGCTCTAATTTTGTCATTACAATTAGGAGATAAGGGTAAAAGACACATTAAAAATATCTCAATTTATTAAATTTCATAATGTATGAATTTTCCACCAGAATTATTATAAAATGTTAATAAAATACACATTAACTATCAATTCTTTGGATTTTGAGTTCATACCTAAAATTATTAGTAGAAAATGAATAAACTAATAGTTCAAATGTACACGATTATAATTCTAGTATAAAACTCACACTTGATTGTTCAGGTATGAAACTTAATCATGTATAAAATTCAAGAGATTGAAATCCTTTCAACTCTACACTCTTAAAATTATTAACAGAAGCTAAATAAAACTGGTTTCCGCCTTCTAGCATAAGCTGTTTCTCTCTTTAATGTGGTGTCGTTATAATACTATTTCCTTTGGTACTTTCGAGGGGGGTCTTTTGAAAAATCTTCAAATATATTAAGGCACATTTATGGATCTCAAAATTAAAAAAAAAAAAAAATCTTATCCCTCTTTCCCGCCACAACTATATCTAAACCTGCAGCTAATCTTCTGTCAACTCATCAACTATGTCAATTCCACATTGTTTCCATGCTTGTGGATTACCAAAATATGACTTCATAAAACAAACTTCGGAAAACAAAATCTTGCTGGAAAATTCTATCTATAATTGCTGCACTTGATGCAATCAATGTATGCAACAGAGAACTTATCCATGAAACGAGATCTTTTCTGAGACTGCCAGTTGGATCTGAATCTGATTCAAGGATACCAAGCATTCACGCCCACTATTCCAACATGCCAAGGCACATTGTAGTTGAAAATTTTCTTTGTTGGTTCACAATCCATTTCCACTTTGGTATTAACTGGAATTTGCAACGCTACCACAAGGTGACGTAAACTTGGGACAGATTGGCAACCCATTTATCTAAGTCTGTTACATGCATGAAATTGAGCTAGACAAGAATTCATAAGACTTCTACTAATCCTGGAGGGAAACGTTTAAGACTGAACTGGTGGAGGATTGATTACTGATAGAGCTTCTTGTCCAATACCCGAAATCCTCTCAGATTTTCCGTCAATGATGCTATCGAGATCAAGCCGTCCCCTCTGACCTGAAGCTAGGCTGCATACACGGAAACAATATCTCATACACAACTTGGAATATTTATAGGAAGTTTAACAAAGGAATAATACTATGGCCTTGGTCCTATTGAAAATACCAGTGAAGATCCAAATCGAAAAGTGAAAAACATTCATAATTGGAGGAATCGGGACAATTCTAGTTGCAGTTGCAGTAATGTTGATTATTTATTCGGTATAGAAAGTTTGATAAAAGGAATAATAGTATGGCCGTATCAGATAAATGCCAAATGCCGTCATAATTTAACATCTACACTATGAAATCTTTCGCCACTAACAATTTCAGTGAACCTCTAAAACTCTTTATCATGCCTCAACACTCATTTAATCTCTGTGTTTCCCAATTCCTATCCAGGAAAAGGAAAGGAAAGGTGACATTGCACGGTGATAAAACCAATATGGGATAATCAACGTCTGTAATGGCCTGTTTTACAATGACATAGGAGTACAAGAGTACTTTCTTCCACAACCATTCTCTTTGTTCTTATAGGTCCAGCAGACTGCCTGCTACTTCATTTGAGAAATTTTGAACCTTGGTTTCTACAATATCCTGATTACTCTTTTACATGTAGGGAAGATAGAAATATAATAGATCAGAACTTCAGAATACTTGTAGAGCTCCAAGGCAAGAGGTACTCTTTCACCTGCCAATCACCTAACCTGCGTCACTACGTTCTCCTTCAAAGACATGATAGACATGTCCTCAGACTGTCACTTGAGAAAAGCACTTCGTGGATCCAGATATCCATTTTGTACTTCCTAAGGAACCATTCTTGCTCTATTTGCAGGAATGAACAATTGGATAGGCTAAATATTCGGGCCAACCTGAAAATTCAGGTCAAATTTAATTCCGCTATCCATTTAATCTCCTCCTTTAATTTAAATGCTATGATACATCAGAATTTTTTATTTCTAATACTTGCAAAGATTCTTTCCAAGCTGCATGGAATTCTTGCCTAAATTAGTCATTCTCTCTAATATTGCTACCTGAGAACTCTAAATATGAAAAGCAACTACATTCCAAAGCTTAATAGAAATTAGAAGCCTCTTTTAAAGTTGGAACAGAGCCTACTGCCTTTTCTTGAATAGCTTCAATATAAACATGACTTGAAAGTGCTAGTGAACACTACAAACACTTCAGTAGCTGAGGTTAGATTATATGTAGACAAGATTAAATCGTGATATTACCTGCTCAATATAAAACAGAGCAAGAATTATTAAAAATTAACAGCGAACAGCAGAAACTGATATCAACAAAAACTACTTCAAAAATATCTTCACTTCGCCCTACCCAAAACCATTTCTGCACATCTCCCATGAAACCATTAACAATCCAAGTCAAACCACCAGGTATTTTAGCATTCCAATTGCTAGATCTTTAGATTGCTCAAGGAAAAGAATCATAACTGACATAAAATAGAAAGTAAACACTAAGTAATTTCCAGGAAAACAAGAAATAACTCTCATCTTGTCTCAGCTAAGCATAATGATAGTAAATGTTTGCATTTATCAAAAGTTACTCCCAATCAAATAAAGCTGAATCCTTCATGGATAATGATGATCAAGTTAAAAATGCCCAAGCCTTTAGCAGAACAAACTCAGAGATAACTGACATTCATTATCAGCTTACTATCATCAACACAAACTGCTCAACCAACGACTAGCATACTGCAAGCCGAGAAAGCTACTGTGTCATTACCTGTGTTGTGTAGGATGAGCTTTGTGCCAGAAACTTCAAATACTGTTGCTTCTTTACATCAAAGTTGAACTTTGCATGTTCTAGAAAAGCCTGTTCCCTCTGCATATCATCTACAGCTCTTTCTTTTTTCCACTTCATCTCCTTCATCTCTCTTTCCATTTCGAAGTAGTTCTGCAGCATATTTGACCTTCCAGAGCTCTTTGGGAATTTCACATCTATTTCCCTTCACCCAAGAATACAAAAAAGAAAAAAAAAAGACAACAAAACACCAATTTAATTGAGAATATATAATTTCATGACAACTTAGTTATGCTATGTCTAGTATATAAACCTAGGAGGAGAAACATTCCGCCTACGAGAGCATCAGAGAAGATAATTGACAGAAATGCTTGTGAATCTAAACTTGCATCCAATCCATGAAAATTGCATGAACTACTCTCTCCTTCACAGAAAGAAAGATTTTAGAGTTGTAATCGAATTGGGTTACTCAAATTCAGAAATGTTGTTCTGGGACCCTTCTGGCCCTTCGCTCTCTTCTCCGGTGATCTTCCTTCGCCGGTGTACTCTCCTTCCTCATCTTCTCTCATTTACGCTCTTATTCTTTCTTTTAGGATGGAGAATAGGATCTATTTTAGACAAGGGGGAAAATCATACAACTTGACTGAAACCAGCACAGGTTCAGAATGTAGGTATGAATAAGCGGAGAATGCTAGACTCTATATGAGAAGGATGATGCTGAGCGAGGTGCGTTAGTATGGTTCTGCAGAAGACTTAAAGAAGCCTTAGCTATCAAAGGGAAATCTATTAAAAACATGGAAATGCAGAGACTTAACTACTCTCATTTATTGCTCTTTAAAGTTCAATAACTATGGTAGATGTGTGTCTGTTATTGCAGTTAAGGGAGAATTGAAATCGGTTATTACTATCCCAGAGAATACATTTAATGCAGGATGGGCTGATCTCTCTAAGAAAATCGAGGCCTTCATCAATAAGCAGGAGATTTTACAGAGAGAAAATAAATATGCAATGGAAGATTATACAAGAGCGGATAAAGGAAAGGGGAGCTATAAGAAAGTCATTCAAAAAAGCAGATGGTCTCCTCACGATATTCAACCAATTGCAGAGAGTAGCATCAATGGAGATAAAGATCCTCCGAAGAGAAGTCTAGTAGGCAGCTTTCCAAGTTGTGACGAGATTCCATCTCGAAATGACGTTAGGAAATGGGCCCAGCAAACGTGGAGAGGCATTTACAACATACAAGGTTTTTTTCTGAATGGGGTCCAATTTATTTTTGAATTCCAGTCGAGGAGGGATACTGAAAACGTCTTAGCAGGGAAATGGAGGAACCGCCATCAACTGGAGCTGGAATGGTGGTCACCCACGACGGGATCCATACCTTCTCAAAACCAGTTTGTCTGGTTTTGGGTTCAAATCTTAGGGCTACCATTACAAGTGGGTCCGATGAGGTGTTGAAGGAGATTGGAGAACAGTGTGGTGGATGGATCGAGACGGGAGAAGAAACCCAACACAGGAATCACCTGAGATGGGCTCATCTTCGAGTTAGAGGCCCTCTGAAGGATACCCTGCATACATTGAAGTGAGCGATGGAGAATATAATTTCTCCTTGCCGGTGTGGTGCGAAGCTTCGGCAAGATTCTGGATGCTGGGCTTGTAGATCTAGGAAAAGGTACCCTACAGCCTGTACCTCGAAGGGAGATATCATTGAGGGAGAAGTCACAGAGCTCTTTCCCTAAGGAGCTTGAGTTTTGTGCTCTGGGAAAAGACTTGCAGAACAATTGTGATAAAAAGGGGAAAGAAGACCACGTGACTCTGACTGAAGTCGCGTAAAGGAGATTATCAAAAATTGGGTGCAGAAATTTTAATAGAGGGATTGCACCAACCAGGGTTAAAGATTAGTGGACTGCAGGAAGCCCAATTGCCAAAGAAAGACCCAGTCCATTTAGGAAAGGATCCCTTTGTAGACAACTTATTCTCCACAGAAGCTACGACAAATCTGAGCTCGACTCTAACAGAGGTGGAGATGGGAATTGATGCAAGACCATCGGATTTTTTTGATGATCTGGCAGTTTCTGGCAGACCAGTAGAGCGGGGGAAGTAAGATAGTAGCATGCACATGCTATGGTCAGTTATGAAGCAGAGGACAGAGGTGGGAAACTGACAGAAATTGACAAGGCAGAATTTCATCAAGGCAACTGTTCAATTGAACGAATTTCAATATTTGAAGATCCACTTCTACTACAAATTAATGACTCACTTTCAGAACAAGCAATTGAGGACAGAGCCTCACTTTGGGTACAGACAAATGTTCTCTAACTCAGCAAGCTTCTTGAGGCAGCCTTTGAAGGCTGTGACAAGGTAGCATTTGAGCTATTTCTGAGAATTGATCAAAAGAGGGGGGAGTTGAGTCAGAGGAAGGTGGAGCCATCACCTAATAGAGTAAAAAACAAAATTCCAAAGGAGATCAGAAACTTGGAATTCAATGTTAAGTTTAAAGGGGGTGAACTAAGAGGCAGGGGGAGGATAACAAATACAAATTCACAATGAGTGTCAAAATTCTTGCTTGGAATGTGAGGGGGGTGAATAGTGAAGACAAAAGAGTAGTCAGAAGATTATTTCAGCAATGGGTTGCTGATATTTATGTGTTGGTAGAGACAAAACAGGCAGGAACAGAGGTGCAAGTGTTTAAACAACTATGGAAAAATACTTGGTGCAAGTACGGTGGCTCAAACAAGGAGACAAAAACACCAACTATTTTCATAGGATTGCTACAGCCCATAAAAGATTCAATACTATTGACAAGCTGGTGGACTTTAGAGAGGGGGGAGGGGGGGGGGGGGGTAGATAGCATTACCAGGAAGAAAAGGAATGGTTGGAAAGACGGTCTGATGAAGATGAAGTTCTAAATTGCATAAAATTATGTGCGAGTGATAAAGTTCCAGGACCTGATGGGTTTCCCATGAGCTTTTTCCAGAACTTTTGGGAGTTGTTGAAGGAAGATGTCATGAAAGCAGTCAGACAATTTCTTGAGAGGCATGAGTTTGAGAAGAGCCTCAATGCCACTTTCGTGGCCTTAATTCCAAAGAAGACGGCGGCTTTATAACTTAGAGACTTTAGACCAATAAGTCTCATTGGAGGAGTCTACAAGGTTTTTGGCAAACTTTTGGCTGAGAGACTAAAAACAATGATTAGTAAGTGAACAAACACCAAATGGCCTTTATATAAGGTTAGTGAACAAACACCAAATGGCCTTCATATAAGGTAGACAAATTATGGATGCAGCTTTAAAAGACCGTGAGTATGTGGATTCCAGGCTTAAAGGAGAAGTTCCGGGGATCAAGTGTGAGCTTGACATCGAAAAGGCATATGATCAGGTATTATTGGGAGTTCCTACTTAACATTCTGAGGCAGATGGGTTTTGGAGATGAATGGCTGAAATGGATAGGTTTTTGCATCAAAACTATTAGGCTCTCTATTCTTGTTAATGGAGAACCTGCTGGATTTTTTTCTTCTGAGAGAGGACTTAGACAGTGACCCTCTTTCTCCTTTCCTATTTATTTTAGCTATGGAGGGGTTTAGTAGCATGATGAGGGTGGCCACCCTAAACTAACTGGATAAAAGGCTTCAATATAGGCAATCAGCCAGGGAATGAGATGCAAATCTGTCATCTTTTATATACTGATGACACAGTTATTTTTTGTGATGCAAAGGCAGAACAAATCAGTTATATCAGGGTCGGTTTGGTGATTTTTGAAGCTGTTTCTGGCTTGCTGTGAATTGGAGAAAAAGTAACATCTTCCAAAATCAAGGAACTTGCGAACTTACAGAAGCTAGCAAACATTTTGCACTGTAAGTTATAGCAAGTCCCAACCACTTATCTAGGAATGCCCCTGGGTAATAATCATAAGTAGTTGGAGATTTGGGATGGAATCATTGAGAAGACAGAGAAGAAATTGGCCAACTGGAAAGCACAATATCTATCTTTGGGAGGAAGAGTCACATTGATCAATTCAGTCTTGGATGCCTTGCCTACATATGTCATGTCCATTTTTCCACTTCCAGCTAAGGTAAAAGAGAGGTTAGATAAGCTGAGAAGAGATTTCTTGTGGCTAGGCAATAAGGAAGGAAAATGAATTCACCTGGTTAAATGGCAAACTTTGCTTAGCAAGAAATCAGGGGGCCTTGGTATAAATAAACTGAGAATCCAGAACAAAAGCCTTCCCAAATCTTTTTTCCCTTTGTACCAATCCTGATGCTAACTATTGCCGAGATTTGGTCCCCTCAGGGTTGGGACCTCACCTATAGAAGATATCTGAATGACTGGGAAGTGGACAGAGGTGTTGATCTTCTACTCAGATTGGGAGAATTCTCAGGTTTAACTACAGAAACAGATGGTATAAAGTGGAAGCATAACACTGATGGAAAGTCCTCTGTGGGTAGACTCTATAAGAGAAAGCTTATGTTACAATCAGGGGTATCATAGGCCATGGAAGCAATGATGGAAGTGCAAAATTCCAACCAAGGTGAAATGTTTCACATGGTTGGTCTCCAGGTCATGTCTTACTCAGGAAAAGCTAAAGAAAAGGGGCTTTCAGATTGTTTCTAGGTGTTTTTTCTGTCATGAGAAGAAGGAAACCAACACCCATCCAGTCCTTCATTGAAAGGTCACTGCTCAAATATGGCACATGTTCCTCAACATATCACAAGAGCCTTGGGTGATGCCTGAGCATACTGCTGGCCTTCTAAGTTGTTGGATGAGGAGGAGGAGGGGGTGGGGAGCAAGACTCAAAAGAGATGGCGGTCCATTATCCCATCACGGATATGGTGGTCGGAACAACAGGTGTTCTGAAGACATTACTAACACAATCCAGAAGGTTAAAGAAAACTGCATCAACACTTTGTATTTTTGGTGTAAAGAAGAGGGTATATAAGACGTAGAACAGATGGTAGATTTCCTAGGGTCTTTGTAATTATGGTACTAGTCTGTAACTTTTTGGAGGTAGCCATCTTAATGATGAAGAATAAAACCTTACCTTTCTCAAAAAAAAAAAAAGATAGGGTTACCTTTCCTGATCATATTATATGATATAGTGCCAGTCTCTTGTTGATCTTTGGATAAAGAAATTAACTGATAAATGATGTGTCAATCATTAATGAAATAAGGAACAAATAAACACATTGACAAAGACGGTTTGTAGCATCCTTGCTGTACATAAATGACAGAAGGCTGAAGGCTGTCCAATAAAGTACAATAAGCACATTGTTGAAGATCATTGGAGACAGATTTTAAGAGCAAGTTCATGAAGGCTGTACTACTGAATTCACAAAGTTGAAACTCCATCACAAAAGTATAAACAACAAACTTATCCGCTTCAGAACTAATGCATAGAGTTAGACAAGGTATATCACTCAGAAAGAATCAAGTTATTTGGAGATCAATAAATTTAGGGTATCACCACCCATATGACCTGAAAAAGTACAGCACCTCCATGTCATCCATGATTGAGTTCTAAACAGATAAAAATAGAAAAAAATTGTTTTCTGTAGTTTCCGAAATACAGAGAAATAACTTTTTAGGACAAACTGCTTTACCTCTTACCCAGGGAAAACACACCGTTATGTTTTATCATCCCACCATCCAGGGATATGGCTCCATGTCTAATACAAGGGAGAGCGCGTCGCATATCTTCTCTTGTTTTGTACACGTGCAAGTGAGAAAACAGGTTATAGAAGAGAGTCTCTCTTAGACCATAACCAGTATTTGTAGCACAATGTAAGTTCACACTATCTATGTTGACCATATTCACAGCAAAACCGACAAAACCAGGTGGAGATTCCCCATTGAGTAATGTTGGCTCCAAAAGATCAAGCCTCCTTTGAGGGTCATCAGCTATGAAATGATCAGAATATGGTCTAAAATAATCCGAAAGAAGGACAGCGATCAAAAATTATGTAAAAGAGATGCATCAGTATTTTCAAGGACTATAATTTTGAATTCAAACCTTAATTTTTCGAGACAGATAACAAGAAACCGTCCATCCAAAGGCCTTCCAATAGAAGCTCCAAGTCCGTGAAGACCCAAAGTTTTGTTTATGTGGCCTTCCCTGTCGTATGTCTCTAGTGCTTTGACACCATCAGATGTCTTGCAAACAATTGCTAGCATAGTCTCATGTCCCAAATAATCTGAGAGGAGCCTGGATTTTAAAGATCAAATATACATGTCAACCATAATACAGAGAAACTGTCATTATTTTCCCTACTTGAAATAGGCTTCCAAGTTCCCATATCATCATAACCAGAGTTATTAAGAAGCAAAAAGCACAAAAGAGCTCTAAGGTCCGTTGGGGCTTTAAGCGCAAAGCACAAATAAAGTTTGGGATTTAATGAGAAAAGGTGCAAAGGGAGAAATACAAATATGTATGTTAGTCCAAGACTAATAATTATAAACATGAATAACAAATATATGAAAAAGAAATTCGTAAAACAATAATAATAAATAAAACATCAATTGTCTAGAGTTGCCTCTTCAAAAGAGGCTCACCGGCAAGGACAAGTATACTTTACAACCTTGAGGATTGACACTGAAGCGCACACTAAGTGAGGAACTGCTCAACACATTTTGAGCCTCGCTTCAAGGCTTAAACGTGCCTTTGACAACACTGGTCACAACTAATTAAAATAGAAAGAGGTTCATGTTTCAGTATGTTCATTGAGGCTAGAGAGATATGAAACAAAAAACATGGTCGCAGGTAAGAGAAGAGGAACAAAAGTTACTCAACCCTCAAACCCCATGAGCACAGGCACCTGCAACTCAGTTTGCAGACTCACAATGCACAAACCCATGAACACATTGATTGACGGGGGCAAGCCAAAACCTTTTCCTCCCTAAAAGATTGTCGGATTTGGATCATAATAGTTTGGTTAACTGGAACCGGTACACCCTTTTCACCATTAGTAATGCAGGAGGAAGAGGGGGAGGAAAACGAGCAAGCAGCTACAAGAGAGAGAGAGAAAGAGAGGGGGGATGGACCATTATGGAAGTATCTGTTACTAGGGGAAACCAGACAACCATGGCTACGAAAACAGGGCTCTTTCACCAACTCCTACTCCCATCTCAAAACAAACTTGGAACCCAATTTTTGGTTGTTGGCAGGATAAAAGCGATTCTTATTTAACTATTGCCCATCATGTTGGTTCCAGAAAAAATCTATAAAAACCAGAACATAAAAGAACTTCCAGACACAAAAGTTCTGTATTCCGAAAAAATCCAGGAAAAAAAACACTTATCTTTATACATGCTACCTAAGTCTCTTAACTGTAACGACCTTCCTTATTATTTTGTAATCTCTGTCACTTTTCCCCTGTTTGGCCCTCCTTAGAGCTTTCCTTAACTGTTTATGACTTGCGGGATGGGCAGCACGATTCCAGAAGTGATCGGATGAGTTTTTGTTAATTGGGTCAAGACGATCTCAGATCAATGATTTGATGATTCATATGAGTTTGTTTCGAGGGCTAAGATTTGGATTGTTTTGAGCTTTTCTGTTTTTAGTTGATCCAGTCCAGTCACACCCGCAATTTTTGCTTCGGCTGAGAAGTCTCACTATTGCGAAGCTGGACCACCAGGTGAGTTCTTGCTTCTGTGAGGGCACCTCTGTGAAAGAGTTTCCACTTTGACGAAGGGTGCACTGTGCACCATGTTCCGCTCCTGCAAAGGAATTTCCGCTTTGGTGGTGTTGCCCTTGCACATTTAAGTCACTTCAGCTTCTGCAGAACTTTTTCCTCTTGTGAGAGCCCCCCAAGTGCGACGAATTCCTGCTTCTACAAGGATACATGGGGTGTGAACAATGATATTTCCCTTAATTCCATTCCATTGTTCTAAAAAAGGATTTTGGGAGATTAAGAGCTCGGTTTTGGTGATTTGGTCTTTGGGTGAGAATCTAACCTTTTATTTACTATTTTCCAGCTATTTCCTCCTAAATTTCATGATTTAAATCCCTCGAACTAGTTAGGATTTGGAGGTTTTAAAACCAAGACCAGAAAATAGTAATTTCTTGATTTGAGAATCAAATTTTGATTATTTATCACATAAGCTTCTTACGATATGGGTAATTTGATTTTAAAAGAAATTTAGTGTTGGAGGTCGGGGTCCAGTTTTGGTGGACTCTTTGACCAGATTAGAAACATAGCAATATGGGTGTCTACAGAGTCGTATGCTTATGTACATTTCATACTTCACCAAATTGGGATCATTCAAAGGCATAACAGAAGGGAAAATTCGTAACTTGACATTTTGTGCTTCGGGCTTAACGGAAGTTAAAGACTTTTTAGACTCTTTTAATGTGTTTGTTTTGGTAAATGCTTAAGTGATAGGGGAAGGGCATTCGCAGTCCCGTATAAGTGTGATAAGCACTTAGGGAGGCACTGGTATCGTGTTATAGGTCGACGTCGGATATTGACTGCTTGACTGCTTGACTGATTTATGGTAACAGTATATGTAAGGCACATTATATCTGAGCTATGAGTTTTTCAGCTATTAAATGGCCACGTGATTGGTTTGGCATTCATGATTCATGATTATCCATAGATTTATAGTGTTTTTTATGGGAAGGCATTTATGTTCACGACATATATTTTCCATATCTGGGGCATTTATTTAATGATATCATATGAGCTCAGATACATAGTGCGATGATGAAATATGGTCTTCCCCAATGGCCTACAGGTAGGATCCGAAAGGTACTGAAATACTGTTGCCTTTCATTTGTTTCCTCTCCAATAGCATATGGGCAAGATCTGGAGGCAGTACATGGACCTCACAAGTGTTGATGGGTCACGACCAGCCTAATGCGGGTGGCATATGTGTATTAGTGCACTAGTCAGCATATCACCTTCATATCATATGCACTATGTTTCATAACATCAGTTGGTCTGCTTTAGGTGACTTCTTACCCATTGAACTGATCTTACTTGTGATATTAGATTATTGGTTGACTCTGTTCAGCTAATTATTTCCTTTATGCTGATATTTCATAGATTCCTGATTATTATATTGGACTTTCATATTCTGTTTGAGTGAGCGTGGAGGTTGGCATGGTAAAACCAACACGCGCCAAATCTTTATATATGTTCGGTCCACGATGCTCCGGGACATGCATTTCTCATACTCACCCTTGTTTTCTGCACCTTTTATGTGCCAGATCTGTTCCTGGTACAAGTAGCAGGTGATCTCACTTCTGGTTAGAGCATTTTGGAAGTCTTTGGAGGCAGCTGCTTGGCTGTTCCGCAGCATCTGAAATTCTGTATCCTTATTTTATTTGTCTTTATCTTTCAGATAGTCTTGTAGCATTTCAGAACTTGTATAAATATTCTAGAAGCTTTGTACTCATTTCACCAGATTTTGGGGATCGTAGCTCATATGTTTCACATTTTTTTAATAGTATTGCTTCATCTAGTTTCTATTTCTTGCTTTTCGGTTAATGAAGTGGACTTAGAATGATGAAATGGTTCGCCTACGGGGTTCGGTATGTGCCATCAAGGCTTAGGATTTTGGTTCGTGACATTAATCCTTAACACTTCTCAAGGAATGAAAACTTCAATATCCAAGAAATTAAACTAACATTAACACCAAAACATATTTACTTGCAGTTGTAAGTGAAAAATTTTCTATAAACCACCCCACTTCTGCACACAATTATTTTATGCAGATCTCTAATCAATTAGAATATATTACATAACTAAATCTTTATTTCTAGTCTTAGAGCCGAGGGTCTCCCAGAACAGCCTCTCTGCCTAACTCCTAGATAGTGGTATAGACTGCGTACACTATACCCTTCCCAGACCCCACGGTGTATGGAAAATGGGTATGATGATGATGAAGAACTAAATCTTTATTTCTTAGTCTTCGGCTGGATACAGGTCATCGTCTTGATTGAGACACAAAGAATAGGTTCTATTATTTTAAAGGACATGGCTAAAGAATGTTCGGCTCTTTCAACCCAAAGACACTCTCTTACATGGTGTGATATTGTCCGCTTTGGGCCATGCCCACACGGTTTTCCTACACCTTATATGTAGCTTCCAAGTCCTTTTAGCTACCAACGTGGGACTTTTTTCGCACACCCAACAATCTCCCCCTCGAACTAAGTTGCACGTGGCCCATTACAACGATCCACGAGTTATCGAGATTTACTGTGGGCCACTCAATATCTCCTACTCGAACTAAGTTCCGCGTGGCTCATTACCACGATCCACTATTTACCAAAATTTACTATGTGTCACCCACATTGTCTGAGTATTATGGTAACCGAAGCCCCGTAACTAGCTTCTTCTTGTGTGTGCTTATCCACGTTCGTAAAGATAAGCACCCCGAGCCCCGCACCCATCACTGTGTCATATCACCATACTCATACCGCCAAACCTGGGTTCTGATACCAGTTGTTGGGCTCTTTCAGCCCAAAGACACTCTCTTACATGGTGTGACATTGTCCGTTTTGGACCAAGCCTGTACGGTTTTCCGCAAAAGGCCTCACACCATTAAGAGATCCTACACCATATACGTAGCTTCCCAGTCCTTTTAGCTACCAATGTGGGACTTTTGTTTGCACACCCAACAAGGAAAACTGGGAAGAACTGTAATGTAGCTCAGCAAAAACTGTAATGGCAAGGGAAACACGGAATTTAACATAACCATAACCTGCTGAGATTATCATCATCAACATTCCCAAGCATAGCAACAACTCCCAGAACATCCTTCATCCAAGGAAGATGAGAAGCTTGAGTTCCATGACGAGTTTTTAGCTGGCACCAGATGGCAGCTGCAGATTTCTCATGTTTTAAGATGTGTTCAATTGTCTCCTCCTCATTCCCATAAAATTCCTCATTCTCAGAAGCAGATTCGCTTGTTCTCTGATACTTGCCAAGAACGACTACAGTACCCACAAACACGAAATGTGAAACAAAGATCTTGATATGGTAGTTCTGTCATGTTAATAATTAACTTGCATAATATAAATATTAAATTCACCGATTAAAGGAAATCCACTGATGCAACAAAAATAGCTAGAATGACCCTTTAGATTTACACATGCACCACTTCACACTACTCACTGAACTTACAGAAAAGGAAGGTACCTTGCATATCTAAGATAGAATTATCCAATCCATTCTTCTCAGCTTTGAGGAATTTGATATTGTCTTCATGTTGTTTAATTTTCAGACCCAGCTCAAGCACAGCATCCTCAAGTTTCTGCAGTATATAGCTGGTACTTTTGACTGATTGATTTTGCAAGATATTAAAAATGTGATAAATCTCAAGGAACGGCTGTGAATGGCTATCCACTAATCGAAAGAAAGTACTAATTTACGAATTACATTTCCAGCAAGATGAAATGATACAACAGGTGCAAACTTCTTGCATAATGTTAACAACCTTGGAGTTGTGGACAGCTGCCTCAGCAGTTCCATTTTGCATTGTGTCCCTCGCCAAAAAATAGGAAGCAGTCTGACTGCCTTGATTGCACCTCGACGTCTCATGCACAGCTATTGGATTAGCATTAATTGGCAACTGGAACAATATAATGACAAAAAAAATGCGATCAAATTTGTTTATCAAGGAAAATCAACAAAAGACATATAACAGTAGCGCGCAGAGTTTCCTGTCACACCAAGTGTTAAAGTAATTATAAAGTGTGAATCATAACAAATATTCGTACTTATTTTATTCTTTGTTCCATTTAGAATTGAAGGCCACTGGAATTACCTTCTGGATAAAGGTCAATATGCAGATTAGCCTATATGCTATAGAAAAGGGAGAATCTAATCTGAGGCCGTAGATGTAAAAATTCCACAGTTCTAGGAATTTCAAACCACTCGACCAGACATTAGGCGGCCGAAAAGAAACTCATTTTAGTTTGCTGACTAGTTTATATATTTAATGTCAAGCGTACATTAGTTAAGTCTTGAAAGCTAAGTTCAGTTGTAGATATGAAATTTTAACAAGGTAAGGTGGGCTAAAAGACACTGTCATTTTAGAAAATGGCTACTCTTCATTGCGGTCTCAAACAATGTTGTTAATGGCGCTTGCCATTCGCCTTTGGCGACATGGCGACATGGCGAGATGGCGAGGCGAGGCGAAGCTGCAGCGCCATTGATACCTGTGGCGTGGCGAAATTGAAAAGGCGACGAAATGGCGAAAATGGCGACATGGCGACATGGCGAAATGGCGACAATGGCGACATGGCGAAATGGCGACGAAAAGGCACGCCTTTGTATTTTTTTTAAAAAATGGCGAAAATTAGGGTTTTAAAACCCAAATATATCATTTTGGGTCCATTATTTCTGCATTATCAAAATAATAGCAGCAACCCAACTCTACAAACCTGTTATGGCACCATTTTCGGCGACCATTTCTTCCGGCGACAACTATTTCCGGCTACCACTTCTCCGATAAGCTTTTCTGACTTCTATTTAATTTTTTCCAGTTTTTTCTCTTCCGGCGACCTGTGATCAGATCCGACAACCTGCGATCTTTCTTTCTTCTTTTTTTTTTCTTTTCTTGTTCCTTGTTCTAGAACTGCTGCACAGTGCTCTGTTTTTTTCCCTTCCAGTTCATACTCTTTTTTTCTTTTTCAGTTTTTCCAATTGTTTTGTTTTTTTTCACTTATAATCTTATATAATAATATAATTATAATATTATATATTATTATGTATAATATCTTTATTTATTTCAGCTATTTCAAATGTCATCCGGAACTAGAAAAAGAAAGATATCGGATGGAATTATGGTATGCAAGGACCGACAAAAGATTCCGTCATATGTATGTTTGTAAAGTAACATACAATGGTGGTATTACCCGGCATAAGCAACATTTGATGGGTGAATTTAAGAATGTAAAAGTTTGTCCAAAATGTCCGGCAGAAATTAGGGAAGAAATACAAAGTTATGTCCAAAATAAAGCCACAACAAATCCAAAAAATCAAAGATATCAATCACTGGGAGTTCATGTCGTTGATGAAGATGGTGAAGGTGATGATGATATGGATGAATATAATGAGATGATGCCTCCCTCTAAAACTCAAAAAATGTCTTCCAGT
>JBDJHY010000097.1:5700213-5729728 GCA_039654485.1 Withania somnifera
AGGTTCTATGACGATCATGTGTTTGTTACTTTTCTGCACTTGTTTTCTTCAGTGTGCTCATAGGTTGAATGGGGGGCTTATGGGTGAGCAGTTCTTGTATACGCTGTGTTTCTTATAGGGGACTTGTCAGCGTTAAATTGCTTTACTTTAATATTCATATTAATGCTTATCTGTTATTATTGGTTCCTGGTTGCTTCATCTTATGTGGGATTAGTGTTTCTTCCTTCTCTTCCTTCAATTATCCTTTCATTTGAGGTTACCGGTATACCCACCATGTTCTACTCCTGTCTTCCTTAATTCCCTTTATTATTATTGTATTTCTCATATGTTCTCTTTCATTACCTGTGATCCTTTTATGTGATTAGCTAGCACTATCAATCTATGTGACACTTGTTTCGTACTTTAGTTGCTAGTTTCCTGTATTGACGTATTTGCTTCTATGATCCTTTTTCTTGTATTCTGTTATTTACTGCTTTTATTATTGTTATGCGCTTAGTGGGCCCTAGAAGCCTACTGAGTATGGGTGTCCTCAACGACTTGTACTCATACTACACTTGCACTTGCGCAGATCCGAGTACAGGTTTCCATTCGTGATACACAGATCGCTGTTCGTTCAGATTCTATTCACATTAGGGATTCAGGGTGAGCTTGGCGTTCAGGTTGATCCTTCTTCTCTTCTCACTTATGTTTTTACTAATCTCCATTGTATTTCAGAGACATGTTGATACTATATTATTTCAGTTTGATCATTCTGTACTTGTGGTTCTTTTGACACTGATACTGGATTTTGGGTGGTTGTTTCATTTTTATTAATTCCGCAAAACTTTACTATCTTCATATGACTTTTGAGATTTTTTCGCATTTAATGTAGTAGTCCTCCGCTTTGGCTACGGACTACAGGGTTGTGTTCTCCTATTGGTGGTATAGTAGGTGTCATCATGATTCGCGAAATCGGGTCGTGACAGATTTCAAGAGACTAAATAGAATATAACACTTGACATAAAAGTAGAAAAAGATTTATTTCCTAAGGATTTCATTGTGGCCTCCTGAGGATAGTATACTGATGTCATCATATCCGATCTGCAGGACTGTACTAGACATTAGCTTATGAACTAGGGATACCAAATGAACCTATATCACTGATAATAATTTTTCATGATCTAATTTTTCAGGCCATGAGCTCACCTATAACCCATTGTCGACGAACCACCCAACATTACGAGTTGGCAGTAGATGATAAGTAAAACAAAATATAAGCATAATATATAAAGAAAGAACAAAAGGAAGTCAAAATACAGTAAATAATCCCCCCCCCCAAACTTGGTATCTAATACATGAGACACTTTAGTTGACTGTCAAGAAGTACAAGATCCAAAGGTAATAAGTGCATCTATCTTCAAGAGTATAAAATGATAGAATAAGAAGATAAAGAAAGGTAAAAGTAAGCTCTGGACTCAGGAAGCCATCTTCTATATCAAGCAAGATGAATCATCTTGACCCAGAAATAAACGACAGCTAATTGTACTTGAATCTGCACCAGAAAAATGTAGAAGTGTAGTTTAAGTACAAAAATTCCAAAACAAACTGGTACCCAGTAGGCATCATCTGTCGACTAAGCCCATATAAGAAATAAATGCAGTAAATAGATAAATAATGAAGATAGCTTACATAATTCAAACAAGTATAGCAAATACAAGGAATCTAGTTAATAGGTAGACAAGTAAGTAACCCTAGAAGATAGATATTAAATATTGAGAAATCAGGCAAACAAAGGTGCCACTTTACCTAAATCCATGCTTAACTAACCAATATATAATAAATGAAAACATATATGGTTGGTATATCGGTAACTTTAGATAAAGATAATAAGAAGGAAGAAAGCAACTACAACCAAATCATGAATAATAAGAAGTCCAAAGACTAAAGCCATCAAGTAACAATAATCAATACAACAATATAAGTAAAATAAAATCACAAAGAGCGCCCATACACCTGAGAGATACAAAAAAGTGAATACAGATCCTTTGGTCGCTTATACAACTAGAAAGTACAACCAGAAAACAATACCCAAAGAAGGAATATACAGGATGAGTTGATATGATTCTAGTAAAACATGAGACCCGTATGCTCCTCCTCCAAACCCCTATAAGTTGGAAGACAACAACCATGGAAGGCTACAACTGTATACATGTACTCTGCTGTATACCCCTCATCCAATCACCTGCAGGACCAAAATGGCAAGGTTCATGGAGGGGTTAGTCAGATACAACTCACAATCATAACCCATACTCGGACCTTAACGAGTCTACCTCAAAAAGATCAAGTATCAATACCCAGCTACAATCTGGTCTAAAATCAGTTGAAACTTAATGTCTAGATTTCATCCCTAACCGAGTCTAGTATAAACTTCAAAATTAATGGATAAGTCCATCTTTAATCTTTTATCATCGAAAACTATTAAAACCATCACTTAATACTTATTTTGGTCTCATAATATTGAAAACAGGCCTACAAGGCCATGCAAGGTTTTATGATGTCATGCACAATCACAAACAATATTTATCAATAAGTTCTTCAGACCCTACATATGCTCATTTAATATAATAATTATAAATAGTCATAATGTCCAGGACTCAAGGATATCTTTCATAAATCCCACCATCTATGTTTTTGAGTAAAAAGGACTATATAGGGTCACATGGTAATTTATATTCATAATGCAACATTAAGCATAAGCCAAGAAACAGACTAAAAAAGTGGACAGGGTCGGTGCCAAACCTAAAACCAAACTCAAGCATAACTAGTTACAACGTTTATTTAAAATACAAACCCAATCTTGTATAAGTACGCCGTATTCTACCTGACGTCTGAAGATCAAGCTCACAAACACTTCAAAAATGCTCCAACAATCAGAAAAGATGCAAAATCACAATCTACACAATAATAGAAGTCAAATGATACCTATAAAAATATAATTATAGCTGGGGTCAAAATCCAAGTCAAAATAGGTCTA
The DNA here is from genome assembly GCA_039654485.1 of Withania somnifera. Taxonomy (NCBI): domain Eukaryota; kingdom Viridiplantae; phylum Streptophyta; class Magnoliopsida; order Solanales; family Solanaceae; genus Withania; species Withania somnifera. The sequence goes on from JBDJHY010000097.1 coordinate 5,703,227, forward strand.
TGACCTGCAAACCTTTGAGTCTAAACAAAATGTATAAAAATATTCCCTACATCATAAGAAACTTATACCCAAAATCAGGAGTTAAGACGAGCAAGGAATTAGCTAAAATCAATGAATTAAAGTGAAGAAATAACTTGGTAAAATCTGGGAATTTTTGGATGCAATTTGATGAAGTTAAAGTGGAAACTTACAAATAATTAAAGAAAATAAGAAGTATTGTTTTCAATGTTACTTAAAGTCATATGTAAAATTCTAAGGTGAAACTATTGGAGAATTTCGAGTTTTGAAGTGAAGAGGTGAAAAAATAAGATTAAAATTTGGGTTTTGAAGCCTTTGTACCTGTCACAAGGTATTCATCACGATCGCGTGACCTTTGGTTGTGATAGGTAGATAGGTTTACCCTCACAATTGCGTTGACCTAGTCCTCGACGAGGGAAGAGACATGGGCACGTGATCGTGTAGAGTGACTGGACTTCTTATCACAATCGTATGAACCTCAGTCGCGATCATGATGAAGATTTGGGTTGTGCAAAAGCAAAACCATCCCAATCAATAATAAACAAGGTGCTCAAAATGTGTTTAGAACCCGAGGAACAAAATCCAAATATTTTACTTATATGGAAATGACATTTCAAACTCCACAACGCAGATAATATTTTGATTCGAGATCCTTTCAAAAAAAATATTGACTAAAGTAAACCCTCAGTATAAATTTCCAAAATTCTATATGAGTACACAAAATGAGCCCGACTGTCATGCCCCGAGTCAACATCCTAGACGTCACATGGTACTTCAAACCATGAGTGGCTCCAAGCTAACACTTGGTCTTGCATGAGACATAGAATATGGACTGAAAAGAATGTGGAAGATGATACATAGGCTAGCTTTAATATCATAAATAAATAATAAGAAAAATTATGACTAGTAAATACATTTTTTGCATACTGAATACAACTGTTTGACTGGATGTCTATGAAGCCTCCACTAAAACTGATGAGTAGTTGGGACAAGCCCTAAAAAATCTCTAAATAACTAAAACTTGAAATAAACATAAGTCTAAAATAAAGAGACTAAAAGAAGAATAACCATCCTCGAATGAATAGGACTCCCCATCGCTAACTGAAATCTATTTTTATTTATTATCCACAAAATTGAGAGAAGTACCTGCATCTACATTATAAAATAGTGCAAACATAAAGTATGCGTCAGTACTTTGAATGTACTGGTATGTAGGCATACATAAGCTAAGTAAAACATTTCAGTGAATGATGATGAACTGAAGAGCTAAAATGAACATATACCTTTATCATGAAAACATACTAACTCACCTTTTTTTTTATCATGAAACATAACTGAAAGTCGTATAAATGCATAATATTAAAAATAATCATATTTGAAATAAACTAGTGCGAGTCATGCATAATGTAAATTTACTGAAAACTGCACATCAGTGGAATATGGGTGAAAGTTTCTTCTAACCGACATACATCATGTGAGAGAGCTCCTTAATACCTCCAGGATACAAAGGCTACATAAACATGATGATCGATCCATAATAAGTAGCCTCTTGGGATAACCACTTGGTTAAAGGCCTCTAGGTTCATACCTACGCCGAAAAACATAGTTTATGGGACTAGGATATCAACCCATAGGTTGAGTAATAGTTTTCCCCATGCCCCTAATGCTAATAATCCACCCAAAATATCATATATCTATTCATAGACTCATAACTTGCAAAGAAATCATATAACCTTTCTCAAAGAGGAGAAATGCCCCAGTCTTGTAAAAGGTCAAAGGTACTTGAATGTTCATAACCTTGTCATTCATGAACCATATGTTCTTATACTTATCAGAATATCATTCTAAAATCACGAGTCATAAAATCAAGTAGAATCATTATGCTAAAATTCATACTTTTATGGAATGAGAAACTAATAAGTAAATTTATGTGGTTTGTCTAAAATCAACAAAAATCATGTAAGCTTTCATACTAAATATACTTCATGATAAAATCAATAATAAGGAAGAAAACTTAGGGAATATACATAATTACAGGAGTAAACATCTTAAGAAAATCGTAGGAGATAATTTCCACATCAAAATCATAAACTTGGTTTCAACCCTAATTCAAAAATTTATAGAAAATTTCCATAAGTTCTGAAGTTTGGGCATGAGGGTGAAAGGATCCATTAATGAAAACCTACATACCTGATTATGAAGCTTTTAGAATTGGAAATTTTGGTGGAGACTTGGCTTTTCTTATCCTGAGAAATAACACTTGATCTCCTAGATAGAAGATTTAATCTTGAAAAATAAACTCTTTTATGGAGTTCTCTAATTGGTAAAACATATAAAACTTTGGGGTGGAATCCTTCTATTTGTATCTTGAATTTTTGGACTTTAAGGATTTTGGGATATTGAATGGGAGAGGAAGAACCCTAGGTTGGATTTGAACGAATTTCTTCAGAATTAAGAGTGTAGATTTTGAATCCGAGAGAAAACAACTTGTTGCGTAATATACTACTTTTAAACACCCCAAAACGACTTATAATGGGACTAAAAATCTTGGGAAATGACCAAAATAACCTTGGGAAAATAGTGAACAAAATGCTGACTTTTGTAGAACGGACTGTACCTCTTACTGTACGGGTCGTGTCATTGAGGTACAGCCCATACTGGGGTCTGTACCCCTGTGTCAGCGTGATAGGGCTTCACCAAAATGGATAATATTTTACTCCGAACTCGTATTGACGCATGGTTTGTTGCAGTGGAAATTAGATTCAAAGCGATTTAATTTAATAGATCATGGATAACACAAATCATTATACTTTGGGAGATATGATCATTTAAAGTTGACTGTTGAAGAATATTAAATGAAAAACTAGCCCGGTAGAAAGGATATCAACTCAACTTTGTTCTAAGGCATATTTGTGGACTTGTATCATACCCAAGGAACATAAAACACATTAGGATGTACACATTACAGAAAAAAATAAATTATTAAAGCCTTGCTAAAAACCATACTGCATGACTGGTCGTACAGACCGTGGGACACTAGTATGGTTTGTACCTTGGTTCCACGGGGTCCTAAAGAAAGTTTTCCAAATATCCCCCTACCATAGATGCTGGTACGGTTTGTGCAAGGTTGTACGGTCCGTGCAAGGCTATATTGTCGTACTCCTGAGGATCTCTGGAAAATATTTTTCTTGAACATCTACTTTCTGAGGAATTTTAGCTTAGACTATTTTTTTAGCATGAAAATATACGAGGTATTACAATTATGTAACATTATAGGAAAATTCCAAATCTACAAAATACGAGAGAGATGTTGGGTATATAAGTAAGAAAACCTTAGACTGTAGAGAAGTATTTTAATCCCGTGGGGGCCTAGGCCTAAAGAGGAAAATATCGTTAGTGGGCTGGACTGTGACAATTATGGTATCAGAGTCACTCCATGTGCAACCTTGAATAATGGTGGGGGAAAACCTCAGCGAGGACGTTAAGTCCCTAATTAGGGGTGTATGTAACACCTTAGGAAAATCCTGCATTGATAAAATATGGGAGAGTGATTGGTATATAATTAAGCAAGCATTAGACCCTAGTGACTCATTTTAAACCTGTGCGAACCTAGGCCCAAAATGGATAATATCACTAGTGAGATGGGTTGTGACACTGGCTAGTCCAGGACCCAAACAAATATATCGCCTAATCGAAACTTGATATTTCGGAGCTGATGACACAATTAGATTTTTAATTTGAGGCTCCGATCACTAAAAGTTGACCAGGGTCAAACCTTGGAACTCCAAATGCTTAAAAACACACAAAATTAGTTAAAATCACAACAAAACCTTCCATACATAAACCAATAGTTCATCTAGACCAAAATCCACGTTCCAAAGCTAACAGAACTATTTGAATTTAAGTCTGGGTTTATTTTCAAAGAATGTTTATAAACTCAGTGATTTCAATAGAAAAGACACTAAAATAAGAAAATAACCATAACAACCAAATGAATGACCCGAGAACCAAACCACTCTATGAGTCATAAATGACTCAAGGCCTCTATAAGAAATTTCTAAAATGTAAGAAAATGTTAAAACACTAAAATAACCATAAGGGTCATTACATTAAGACACAATATGACAGCTTCTAGTTTGTCCCATGAGTCGTAACTTGTTGTTTGGAAGTCCTTGGGCTAATTCTTACCTATAAGCTAAAATTTTTATAACATATCATAAATCAAGACACAAATATAGTTGTGTCAAATATTGCCCATGTATGGGGTGTAATTTGTTGTTTAAAAGTCCTCGGATAAGTCTTACCTCTAATTCAAGAGTTATAAAATGTCTCATAAATCAAGACATAATGTGGTAGTGTCAACTCTTACCCAAGGGTCCTAATGTGTTGTTTGAAAATCTTTGAGCTAAGTCTCACTTCTATGATAAGAGTTATAGATTATCTCATAAATCAAGACACAATGAATATTGTTAAATCTTTTTCATGTGGTGATGTAATATGAAAAATGCTGAAGTAAAATACAAAAATAAAAAATAGAAGATAGTTGAATAAAAAGTAAAGATAGATTAACTAGACATAACATAGAATAATTACAAGTATCCAAGGGTGTATTAAATCATAGATCTCAAGTAAAATAGACCTAAGAATCACCTAATTTTTACAAAGAATGTGAGGGAATCACAATCCCAAAGCCACATACGTTTGTCAACAAAAACCAATCAATGAGCTTAACCAAGCCCTCAATGTTTCTCTCTCAAGAGAAGACTCAAACACTCAGATAAAATTTTTCGTTATAAATATTCATCAAAAGTCTACTTAGAAATCCTAATGATTTAATATTTATAGTTTAAGTACAATCTATTACATTATTGGTCCCATGGGGAAAAAAGATGTAAAAGGAAAGCCCACAATACCAGTCCTTGGCTTTGGACAGCTTAGTGGACGATTAGTCCTCCCATGGATGGCTTGTCCACTTAGTTTTGGATGAGTCTCCACTTTGAAGATCTCTTAGACTGTTTGGATCTTGTTCTAAGATATTCTCCATATGAAAGCTTGATCCAGAGGTTCTCTAAACCCCCCAAACACCCTTTAAAGGGCTCTCATCAACTCCCAATCTAACCATGACATCTATCATCAAATTATCTTGAACAATGCCGGTCCATATTACATCATGTGGTGTAACTTATTCTTTGGAGGACCTTGGACTATGTATTTTCTAGAAGGAAAAAGTAATAGTGCATCTCATAAGTCAAGATGCAATATGGTAGTATAAACTCTTACTCATGGGGCGTAACTTGTTGTTTGGATGAAATCGAAGAGAAGAAAAGAAAAGGAAAAGGAAAATAAAACTTGAGATTTTTTAAAATAAAATATAAAAAATATAGTTTAAGAGAAGAAAAAAATAAAGGTTGAGAAAAAAAGACAAAAAAAAAAAAACAAAGCAAAAAATAAGAGTTGAGAAAAATGTAAAAACAAGTGAAAGAAAAAATAGGTCATAGAAAAAATAAAAAGAGAAGATTAAAAAAATAAATAAATAGGAGTTGAAAGGAGAAAAGAAAAAAATTAAGGTTGAGAAGAAATGGGGCTATCCAAGGATGAGAAGCAGAGAAAGAAAAGAAGGTAAACATAAAAGAAATCTAGAAATATAAAACCAAGAATAGAACCGCTCCCAAGACCTGGTATCATGGCTGTAGAGTATCTATATACATGAATATAAAGTACAAACCATAATGGGGAAATCCAAGACACGGCTAGGATTTCTCTAACTCTGAAAGATAAACCGTCCAGTAAGGACGCCCGCTGCTCACCGAATCTCCAACTAATACCATCTACTATACTCAATCACGTCGGTCAGAAAAACTCATACTAGTACCTACATCAAGAAAAATATAGAAGCGTAGCATGAGTAGAAAAACAACGTGTACCCAGTAGGCATTATAGACCGAATGGGCATTAGTAAGCATAAATAAGGTACGGAGAAATCGGAGTAAGTAGAGCAGCAGTGCAAAATAGACCACCTTGAAGGGAAACTACGATAGCATCTAATAAATTCAAAGACAGGGTAATAGTCCTCAATGTATACGGTATCGTCTAATAGCAAAGAGGATCCACTAACAGGGTAGGTCACGCCGACACTGACTCATATCTACACCAAGAAGATGTAGAAGTGTAGTATGAGTACCAAATATCTAAACCAATAGGGAACCCAGTAGGCATTATCAGCCGACTGAGCCCGTATAAGAAATAAAAGTAGTGAATAGACAGATAATGAAAGACAGGTCATAGAAATAAAGCAAGAAGAGAATACACACAAGACTAAGAACCGGATATAAGTAAGTAAATTACCTAGAAAGCTAGCTAACAGTAAGGAAGACTTAGGCAACTAAGGTGAGAACATACCTGAATCCATGCTCAACCAAGAAAATATAACAAATGACAAATATGGTGGCATACCAGTGACCTTAAATAGCAGATAATGGAAAAGAATGGACAACTATAACAAGCATACAAATAATAAGAAGCATGAAAGGAACCCAAAATATATATAACCAACTAGTAGTATTAATAAGTATAACAAGACTAAAAGAAAGATCCTAACGGCCTCCCATACGATCGAGAGATACAAACAAGTGAATGCAAACCCTCCGACCTCTCATATGACCGAAGAGTACAACTAGAAAACAATACTCAAGAGTAAATGATGTAGAATCATATGTTATGATGCTATAAGTAAATGTGTATGACCCATAGGTCCGACAGGAAGGACTTATGAAAGGACTTCTCCCATATACCTCTACTCCTTCATATACCCGTCCTCCAATTGCATACTAGCTCGGATCGACAAGGTCTATAGAGGAATTCACCACATACAATCTCAAATGCTCATAACTGTAATTGGACTTGTAAGGGTATCTCAAAATTTAAATATCTGATTGAGTGCTCGGGCATCACCAGGTCTAAATTAATGATACCTCAAAATCGGTTCTCGACCATCACCAAATTTAAAACCAGTATAAATCATCAATGTCTAGCGATCGAGCATCACCAAGTCTAGAAGTATATCAAAATAGTGGTTATTTATTCACTTAACCGTGTTATCATAAAAAACTGGTAAAATCATTATTTAATACTCATTTTAGTCTCATAATATCTGGGAGAACTAAAAGACTGAGCCATTCGGTGACTTTTGCGGTCGCCCTCACTAAACCAACTTGAATCTGAACTAAAAGTGCGCCCAATGAGTAAAAAATCTTCGCACCAATTTCGAATATAAGTAAGACTATCAAAAACATGATCAGCGAGTCAAGACGAGTAAAACAAGACTCATATTGCTATATGAATAGCAGGGCCAAAGTCTCGATAAAAAACCGGGTTCAAAATCCTAATAGCTCAAAATCAAAAAATAATTATATCAACACGAAGAGCACAACATGGGGATCGTGTGGCACAAATTAGGGCTCAATCCCATTGGTAGAATTAAAGATATAAGCCCTAAAATATTTGTTTACTATTAAAAAATATTGAAACTATCGCAAAAATGAGAAATTACAAGCAAGAAACACGTGTCGAACTAAGATACCGAGATTTCACGGAGCAAAACTACCAAAACTAGCCTCAAATAAATGAATTAAGGTTGCTAATTTGAGAGGATGGAACGATCTCTGCTAAAAAATTTCTTTGAAATTTCCAAGGAACGAAGCAGTACTGTATGTTAACAATTTAACCTAGAAACTTGCTTACTTATATATGTGTTAATAATGAATAGGTGGGAGGTTCACTTCTTTCTAGGGAGAATCTTTATTCTCTCGATTTTTAAATAATCGGATATCGAATAAATCAATATAAATATTTATAAAATTTTAAATACATCAAAATTAATAGAAAATTATTTCTAATAAAACCTACCCCTTAAAAATAATAAATCTTCAACATAATTTAGTATGCTAACTCAAAGAAATATTAATTAAATTACAACAATTTAATTCTTCGTCACTGAAAATCCCACAATCAAACGGCGTCCAAATACAACACTCCATATACGAAAACTTTATGTAATCGATATTCTGGACTCAACGGAAGTGAAGAAAATGTGATACGAGGTCGCATGAACTGAGTAGAGTCCGGAGAATCCTCAAATGACAAGAATTTAAGATACAAAGTCACCGGGGACTCAATCAATTGATCCCAGCAAGCCATAATGACTTGGGGCAACCTCCAATACGCTCTAAAGCATAAAGTGACCAGAAAAACACGAAAATAATTAGGAGAGCCATTACACTTCCATTATGGGTAAAGCCCTACAATCCTTATTTCAAATTATTTTCCTTTGTGCTTGGTCCTTTTCTAGATTTTTTTGCAAATAGACTTAAATGGTGTTCGGTTGTTTAGAATACACTACGGAACAATGACCTGGAAATTGAGTTCGGTGAAAATTAATTGTCTCAGAAATTTGTTTTTGGAGTGGCTTATTTCCTTTTTGGGTGGAGGGTTCATTTTCTATTCCCCTACCGATATTCTCAAAATCGTCTGGTGGTCAAATTCGATTTAGTCACAAAGGAAATACCAAAAATGTTTCTGACCAAGACACCAAACTATCATTTTTCAAGTACTCTGCAGATGCTCATGTCCACAAAACTTTAAAAGACCATTTTTCAATTTTAACTTTGAAAAGTCCTTCCCCCCCCCCCCCCCCCGCCCCCTTTTTTTTTTTTTTGAATGAAAATGTCAAGTGATTATGTCCAAATACCAACATCCTTTTACTTGTTTTCACCACTCAATCCTTCCAAATATTGACAGCAAAAAGCTTCAATTATTTCTACCTTACATAACAGATAGCCACTAGCCAAAGAAGTGGTGAGATTGAGCACCATCTCACGAACCTAGCATCTGAATCATGCCAAGGGCAAAGATATTACAGCATCTATATGAATATAAAAGAAATTCATGTGAAACTATGCTATGTCCTATATCTCCACCTTTAACTGATCAAAATCTCCATCATTTGGAGTAGTCTAAGATCTGGTTTGATTGTGGGAAAAGCAGATGAATCATGGGTGATTGCCACCGCCACTGCCTTTCTTTCCTCTTGGATCATGCTTGGTGTTAGGTCCTGCATTATCATAATCTAAAACAGCTTCCAGCTGGAGCAACTTTCTTGGATTTTCTCGGATCACATGCTTCATACAATTTGCAACAAAGATCAATCAGCAACATCAAACTTCTCAGTTGTTAAGGATATTCTAAGAAATCAAGAGTTTACATGACTCCATGCACCCCAAGAAAATGGATGTTAAGAAAATGGCTGAAACTTTAAGAGGAAAAACATAAACCGCAGGAAGCCTAGTAATGAAGACTGGTCACATTTCATTAATTCAAAGCATGATTTGATGCCAACTAAATAAATTTATTTTCCTATCACTACCTTATGAAACTTGGAAGTGCGGTTCATGCCATAGGCAAATCCTTCAGCAGGACCTAGATGACACAAAGAAGAATGAGAAACAGCAGCATTAGCATTATGCCATTTGCTAGTATAAACCAGGCTAGTTGAAATGGTGGTGTCATTTTATAGCTAAATAGCTTACCAGTAAAAACAAAGATGAGAAACAAAAGGAGAAGTAGAATGAGAGCTTTGATCCTAGGCCTCATAGTGGTCCACTTATTCAGTATTCTATATCAGCTGAGTAGAGAGATTGGTTCTTGAGATGAGACGGGAAAAATGGAAGAGTAACCCCCTTTTATCAGCTGAATAGAGTAAGTTTGAGTTTGAAATTATACCATAATCATTCTATTTATTAGGTTCGAAATCTATTAATTGTACTTTTACCACATACCTGGTTTGACTAGGTTCAGATGAACCTGTAACTAAAGCACTACATTGGCCTCTGGAAGTGGTAATGGTGCACCCACTCATTTACTGTATGTACTGATGAGTGGCGATACCTACATATAAGGCAGAACCAGCAAGTCAAACCAGCACTGAAAAGAATATAGTGCACATATCTATATGTTACCACAAAGTAGCTAAAATTGCAAAAGTAGGTATAATTGCACATATCCCTCTTTGTTCTTTGCATTGCATGGATCAAGCTATGCCATTTTCAGATGTTTGATACATACTACAGTCTCCCTCATCAGTTGCATAAAGATTTTCCAAGGAGTTTATAATGTCCTGATCCACCCCATCAATTTCCTTAACCTCGTCCGTGATTGGGTGTCATGAAGACTTAGGGGCCGTTTGTTCCTGGTTAGAGTTATGCAGCATTGAGTTATTCATGAATTAGTTATTTCATCTTCTATTTTGCAAAGAATATTACATAAATCAATCAACTCATAACTTATACGTGTTTTATTTAAGTGGGATTGTAAAATGATAACCAAATGTCGAATTTAATAGATGCTGAATTTTGTACAATGCAACTAATAAAAAGCTACCAAACATTGTACTAGTTATTGGTGGTTTTAATATATGAATAACTTCCGTCAAAACTAGAAACCACACGGCCTCTTAATTGAATAAATAGAAGTGTCTTTCCAAATAATTGGAGTTTTTAAATGAGAATGGCCGGCACAATTCAACAGCTTTCGGACTGTAAGGCAGTTATGTTGATTGTGAAACCACCCAATGGCTGTAAAGTGATGAGTTGCAATACCTATAGTCCACAAGCAGTAAGTCAAACTGGCAGTAATTTGAACGCAATGTACAAATCTTTATGTAATAGTATCATCACAACAGAAGCAACAGCAGATATGCTGTATACATATTCCTGACTACTTTCTTTACTCTCCATTTTTGAGAAGTAAATTCGTTTTCCGCTTATGCTGCCAATAGCTCATCTAATATAATGCTTTTCTCTCTTTTTCAGTGTCCTCATAGTTCAATGACTATCAAGACAGTCCAAAAGTTTGGATATGCTTATTCTATTGCTTGAGGAATAAATCTTCATGTTTATTTTTAGTGGAAAGGATTGATGACTAGTCTGGAAAATAAAGAGGAAAAGGGAAGAATTAACACAAACCTAAGTCTAACTTCTTTCTACAAAACCAATCACATGTGGTCTTCCTTTCTTCAAAGGTCAAGAAAACATATTTCATGTGTTCATCATGAGGTGATAAAGGGCCATTGCTTTATACAGGAGATGGGCAGTGGACTACTGACAAAATGCTTTCCTTTTTAGTTGAAATGTAGTTCGAGTCTCGAGAGTCAATTTGATTGATTTTAAAATTTAAATTAGATTAAATTAATTTATTATTTTAACTGAAAATTTTAATATTTAAAAAATATGATAAATTATAATTTATTTTTTTTTCAATATGATTAAAAAATACATCTTTAAATATTAATCAAAAATTATATTCAGTGATTCTAAAAAAAAATTATGCTAACTAAAAAAAAAAGGAATAGAGTAAAAAATGGTTTTCTTTTCCGTTTTTGGAGGGTTGAAATTAGGTAAAAGACAGGAGTGAAGTGGAAGGGCACTAACAGAAGTGGAATTCACCGAGTAGATAACATGAAGGGGAAATTTCAGACTTGGTCAATCGAGCAACTCTAATCACTCATTTCGACAGGTTAAAATAATCAGCTGTTGGAAAAATATCAAATTTTGTAATGAGAATGCAACTTTGGGAGGATGAAGAGAATTAGATTTCTAAATACCTGCTTTCCACCATGGATCTTGAATATATGTTGTTGGGGACATTTGCATCACTCAAGGTGCGTTTGGTTAAAAGGAAATTGTTATTTACAAAAAAAATAAATGTATTTCTTATTTATTTTTTCTTGTTTGATAAATAAACCACAAAAATTATCAAAAAAATATTTATATATATAATTTGAACAAATACTATAATAGATGAAAATAGGAGTGTGAGGGTAGTGCAGTGTGGTAGGGGCAATGGAAGTGAGGGTGAGATGAGTCAAGGTGGGGCTAAAGACAATTAATATAAAATGCTACTTTGAAACTTATTTTAAGGAACTAAAAACATTTTTTTAAAAAAATTGAACACTCAAATATGAAAAAATAATTTTCCTTCAAATCAAACACGCCCTTAATGTTGGATTGCTAATTAATCTATGTACAGAAAAAAAAATAGTTATCTTAACAACGGATTGAAAGATTGATACACTGTCTCGTTTTATATAGCGGAAGATTGATACACTGTCTCGTTTTATAAGACACTATAAATAAATGAAAAGCTAACCAACTTCTTTGATAATCATTTTTCAACGATATACTCTTAAGTTTTTACTATATAAAATTAATTATTATTATATGTGTATATATATATACACATAATAATAATAATAACATATCATATTTCCTTTATTTTAATTTGTTTGACCTACTTTTCTTTTAGTAAATTTTGAAAAAAAATACATCTTTCCCTTTTTTTTTTTCAACTCTCTAAATTTCAATTTTTCCACATAATATATTTAAGACCCCAGTCAATTTAATATATTTAACATATCTTTAATTTAAAATCAAAAATATAAAATTATTTTTACTTAATTCAATCGGAGGGAGTAACTAGTAGCAACCTGCAACACCCAATCAAACGAGATAACTCGACTATAATTTAAGCATCATTGGTGCAGCACACCCTTGTTCGTTAAGAGGTCACCATCTGATAATCCTTGCAAGTTCGATTCTCTCTGCACACGTAAATATAAATTGCTTCTACATAGGATTTGGTTGAACAAATTACAATTGTTTCGCCCAAAAGAGCATGTTCGTCAAAGACAATTTCTTACAATGTCATCGAAATTCACCTTTCAACATCATTTTCTTCAAAGACAATTACTAATATTTCACGAACAAAATAGTCCTTTTAAAAGGTCAAAAAACTTCTTCACTGTACAGGAAAAGATGCAATCATGGTTGAACGGAATTCCTGATACTGGCTTTTCGAAAAGCAAAACTCTGTAAGAGATGTAAAATATGAAGGAAATTTTATGGAATGCCACAAAATAATAAGTCACGCAGAAGAAATGAATGACACGCTATGCAATTTAACTATAAAACAGATCCAGCTGATTACGACAAAGACATGGACTGACCAACCAAAGCAATATATATATATATATATATATATATATATGAGAAATCAAAAGCTATGGCCAAGTATCACTACCAAAACTCGGGGACTTGAAGATGCAGACCATGAAAAACCCTCGAGAAGATAGGAACATCTCAAGACCTCGTCATTTCTTGTCAGAGCACCAGGTCAGATCCACAAGCAAAGAGAAAAATCAGGAGCCTTGTTTTCTTCAGCTAAATTACAAGAAAATTCCCTTCCAACCCCAATATACAGCATCAGTAACATCACAGCCACTCCTAAGTGGAAGGCCTTCAATTCCTGAGCAATCGCAACGACCCACCCCCTCCACAGCAAAACAAAATAACCCCTCCCATGGTGCTGGCATGTGTGTCTGACAACTTAAATGCAAATTTCTTCCATTGACAGAAAATGGCAATGCATTGACACATGAATGCAATTTTGGATCTGACTCGACGCAACTACATGAATGCAGGGACATGAAAAAAAAGTATGTACCAAGTACCCACAACTTTAAACTGAAATGGCACGGCTAATAGCCATTTGGGCCCACTGAGCAGATTCCTTAATCATATGGTCATCCGACGACAAGCACTCAATCAAAAATTCTTTGCTTGAAACTGATTGTTGAATCAGAGCACCAGCATTACTGCCCAGAGTATCTGCTAAATCTCCCAGAACTCCAATAGCGGCCTTCATTACCTCATCGTCCCTGTTATTTGAGAGAAGAAAGAGGGTGAATACAGGAAACTAGAACATCAATGGCCCTCACAAATAGAGCAAAAGAGAGAAGTAGAAGCAATCAATTAATACTTACATGTCTTTCTCCATATAGATACTATCCAAGAATTGAAGGATATGAGGTGCATAGGGTATAAGAAGCTGAGTCTTAGGAGAGTTCTTGAAGCCCTGAAATATGCCGGAATAAGCCTCCAAGATTCCATTTCTCAGAAGATTTGTGTAATCTAACATCTCATCATCAGCACCAGATGTGAGAGCTGACAGCTCTGCAGCACTCTGGAGCATAGGCATGGTATATATCAAGTACTTCTCAAAATTCTCTCCTATTGCCAAGGCTATGTCACCAAAGCATGAAAATATTGGTGGCTTTACAGAACGGTGTAGCTGGTTACTTGATAGGTCCTTGAGAAGCTGCGTCATTATACCATCACAATAAGGTACGATCTTATCCTCCAGAGCTCTGCATAAATCACCCACAACACCTACTGTGACAGCACAAACTTGGTACTCCTCAAAATTCTGAAGACCCAGTTCCAGGTACTTGTAAAATTCAGTCATGTACTTGTTGAAGTCGGGACCAGTGCCATAGGCAAGTGCTCCAATGGCGAGCATGGCTTCCTCATGCACAGTAGCACTTCTACATGCAAAAACCTTGAGGAAAAGGCTCATGATCTGATCAGCATACTGCAAAAAAGCATACTTTGTTGGCTCTGAGGCCCCTAACTTCTGAATAATAACCTGTAAGCATCCACACAGAAGCCCTTGTAACTCGCTCTGCTTCTCTCTTTCATCAGATGAAAGCTTCTGCCCCTCAAGATTCTGGTGGAGCTCCATCATAATAAGAGGAACTAGTTGCAAAACTACTGGAGCTGATTCATCGGTTGAACACCTCACAACTTCATTCAGTGCCTCATATGCGGCAGTCCTAAGTCGTGACTCACCAGCATCTTCTCTGTGGGTCACCATGAGAAGGGATTCCACAATTTCCTGGAAAAAAGGGGTCAAGGGAGATGATGTAGCCACATCCCCGTACCCTTGGGCAAGAAAATAGAGAGCACCACAGGCTTTTTCAGCAACATTTGGAGCATCCTTCATGCTCTGAAGGAGAACTGTAATGACCTGTTGGCAGTTTGCAGGAGTAATTATGGGTATCTCCACAGTTGAACCATGAAGAAATTCAAATATTCTTCCAAGGGTCCATGCTGTAGTGTCCTTCACATGGCTATTGGCATCCTTTGTCAATGCAGTAAGCATGAAGTTTAGAGCACCATTAACAATGGGTGTTAGCTTATCAGGTGAAGGACCTTCCAAAATGGAGCCAAAAGCATAAGTAGCAGCCTCTCTTTGCCTCCAATCAGGCTTCGTAATGTTCTCTTCAATGAATGGCATAACAAGAGGGACAATGTCATCTTCTACAGTCCTTGCAACCAAACCAAGGCAAGTGCCACCAGCCATTGCAAGATTCCAAGCAACTTCATCCTGATCCTGATCTTCTTCTTGCTTAAGAAGTGTCTCCAATAGCATAGGGACAAGTGCAGGGAGAGCCTGCTTGATGAAATTATAGCAAGGAACGTCAGAATCTGCAGTAAAATCACCCCCATAATCTTCTAAAATATCAATCTCCTCATCACAGATCGAGCTCCAAAATTCAATGGCTTGAAGAGCAACAGACTCCTCATCCTCTCTTACAGCCTTTGCTGTTATGCTAAAGATGTCTTGAATATAAGGAGATAATTTCTCATAGAATGTTGATGAAATCGAGACTAAACATTCAAAAGCAACCTGCCGAATTTTGACTTCAGAAGACAGAGTGGCCTGGCAGACAACTCTCATGATAAAGTCACGTTCCATATCATTGTTGAAATTTGCCTGAGCAAAACCAAGTGCATTGTATAATGCTCGGGTGGCAGCAAGTCTCACATCAGTGTTCCCTTCTTCAGCATTCATACCTTGAACTACAGCTGTAAGGATTTTATTTACTTGATCCTGCTCCACGACTTCAGGAGAAACTTCTTCGCATAAATATCCCAGTGTCTCTAAAGTAGCTTGCTTGACGTGGGCAGGGAGCTGTTGATTTGACAAGAGTGACCCTATCAACTCAGGCCACTGCTTCTGCGGCAGCTCAATGCCAGCAACCTTGGCAATGACTTGTGAAGCAGTTGATCGAGCATCAGGTGCCATAGAAGAGAGGGTCTGTAACAAGCATGTTTTAATCTGGGTCCTCACAGCCACATCAAGTAATAGCCATCTTTGGACAAGTTCATACTTCCTGTGTTGTTCCTTGGCATCCAAAGCATTTTTTAGTATTAGACCTGCCAACTTACGACTATCAACTGGCTTCTCCTCATTAGCCAACTCTCCTGACAGAGACAACAGGAAACCAGGAAGATTTTGCTCCTGAAACTGTTTCAATGTTTCTTCTGCATGTTTTCGCACTGTTGAAACAACTGATTGTGCATTTAGAAGGACCTGAGTGAATTCCATTGCCATATGGTTCCTGCCAACACAGGAGATATCCCGTATGTAATATATCAGAGGATTACCATAAGCATGAACTTGAAGTAAGGTTAATAGAAAGGGATTGCTTGGTTTAAGGTGCTGAAAATATAAGCATGGCAGCCAAATGTGTAGCCCAATAGTCAATGAAGTTGGTTGAGAAATATGAAGTATCAAGTTCAGATCCCAGTGAAGGTAAAACACTCGGTAATTTTGCCATGTGTTCAAACCAAGGTGGATAGAGTTATCCAGTACATGTACTGGTGCTGGTCGCAAGTACCCATGGATTAGAAAGTTGTTGTTTATATATAAAGGATTTCTAATAAGCTTTAATTTAAATTTTTTACACCTTTTCTATACATTTATCAAGGGCACAATTTTTTGATGTTGTACCAAAAAGTGGCAAAATGTTTGCTATGACATAATTAGTTAAGTCACATTTTCACCCAAACCATAGTTATTCAAAATGTCAAAGGAGTGAAGTACATGTCGAAGGCATTATCGGAAACAATCTCTTTTCCAGTTAAAAACTTTTAGATTATGAACCGGTCCAACAAGAATGCATCTGAACCAACTAATTATCGTAATCCTAATATTATGACCCTTGCATAACTACAGTGAACCAAACTGCCCCATGAATCTAAAGCACAACTGTGAAGAAAATGAGGTCCACCATAAGCAAGAGAAAAGGGACACATAAAGTTGAAGCAGCATCAACAGAGGCCTTACAGCTCCAATAAGAAATATTGCAGCAACTGAAAAATGACGCCAATCAAGAAATTACAGAAAATGTCAAATTTAGCAATGGAATAGCAGCACACAGTTATTACAAATCTCTCCTTATATAACAACAACAACATATCCAGTATATTCCCCCACACCGTGAGTTCTGAGGAAGGTAAAATGTACGCTTCCATACCGCTACCTAGGAGTCAGGTAGAGAGATTGTTTCTGGAAGACCTTCGGCTAAAGATAGTACAATATAAAAAACGCATAATACTGACAAGGCATAATGGAAGAAAACAATAAGATAACAACAAATGCAATGCTATCACAAATAGTAGTATACTCACACTACATGAAGCAATAACCCTACCCAAAACTCTGGATGTCAGACTCTACACCTAAAGTACTATGACTCCTAAGCCTGTACTACAAACAAAGCAAACCTACCAACCAACAAGCTAACCCCAAACCTACTAACATTCTAACCTAATACTCATCCTCCACATCTTTCTATTTAGGGTCATATCCTCGGTAAACTGTAACTTCTTCAAGTCCTGTAATATCACATCTCTCCAAGATTTTTTTGCTCTACTTCTTCCTCTCTTGAGCTCATCCCTCCCTGACCTCTCATACCTCTACAGGAGCATTCGTATCCCGCCTAAGCATATCTACGAATCATCTCAATCCCGCCTCCCGCATCTTTTCTTCCACTGCACTCACCCCACCATGTCTCTAATAACCTCAATCTGTATCCTATCACACCTAGTAAACCCACATATCTATCACAGCATCCTCATCTCCGCCACCTTAAACTTTTGATTATGAGAATTTTTAACTAACCAACACCATACAACATAGCTGATCTAACTATCACTCTGTAAAATTTACTATTCAGTATAAGGGCACTTTCTTATCGCATAAGACACCATATTCGAGCCTCCATTTCATCCATGCCGCGCCAATACGGTGAGAAACATCCCGTTAATCTCTCCAGTACCCTGGATCATAGACCCCAGATACAGAAATTATCTTTCTTACGGATAGCCTGAGTATCAAACTTCACTATCACGTCCTCCTACTGCTCCACCCTACAGAACTAGCACTCCAAATACTCTGTCTTGGACCTGCTCAATTTAAACCATTTAAACTTAAGAGTTTCTCTCCAAACCTCCAACGTAGAATTAACTCATCTTCGGGTTTCGTCAATCAAAACTACGTCATTTGCAAACAGCATACACCAAGGTACCTCACCTTAAATTTTCCGCATCAACGCATCCACTACCAATGCAAATAAAAAGAGGTTAAGGGTCGATCCTTGATGCAACCCCATGACAATTGAAAAATGACCTGAGTCTCCTCCCACAGTTCTTAACGAGTCTTGGATCCATCGTACATATCCTTAATCGCCCTAACGTACACCATAGGAACACCTCTAGCCTCCAAGCACCTCCAAATAACCTCTCTAGGAACTTTATCGTAAGTCTTTTCTAGATTGATGAATACTATGTGTAAGTCCTTCCTTTCCCTGTACTGCTCCACCAATCTCTTAACCAAATGGATCGCCTCCGTAGTGGAGCGTTCTGACATGAATCCGAACTGATTCTCAAAAATAGTCACCATCTTCCTCGTCCTCAACTCCATTATCCTTTCCCACACCTTTATCGTGTGATTTAGCAACTTGATACCCCTATAGTTGTCACAATTTTGAATGTCACCCTTGTTCTAGTACAATGGGATCATCGTACTCTATCTTCTCGCTTCAAGCATCTATGTTGTCCTGAAAATAACGTTAAAACAACTTGGTTAGCCATGCAATACCTACCCCTCCAAAGCTTTTTCCAAAAATCCATCGAAATCCCGTCTGGCCCAGTCGCTCTACCCTTACTTATCCTATGAATAGCGCTCTTAACCTCCTTTAACCTAGCACGCCTACAATAACCATAATCGCAACATCTCTCTAAGTGCTCCAAATCACCTAGCACAATGTCTTTGTTTCCCGCACCGCTCAAAAGCTTATTGAAGTATGATTGTCATCTCTTCTTAATGTGGACATCCTCTACCAAGACTTTACCATCATCTCCCTTAATACACTTCACTTAGTCAAGGTCATGTGTCCGCCACTCCTTCGTCCTGACTAGCCTATATAATTTCTAATCCCAGCCTGCGTCCTCTAATTCTGCATAGTCTCTCAAAAGTTGTTGTCTTAGTTGTCGTAACTGCTAACTACGTCTCCTTTATCACCTTTCTATACTCTTCCCTATTCCGCTGCTTCTCCTCCTCGGTCTGACCCTCCACCAACTTCGTGTAGACTCTCATCTCCGCCTCTACCTTCACTTGAACTTCTCTATTCCACCACCAGTCCCCTTATGTATGTCATAAATAAAGATAGACTGAAATTTGGTAAAAACTCAGAGAAACATTATTTTCTTTTTTTAAAAATAATAAAAAACTGAAAGGCCTAAAATCATATGGCTTAGTGGCACCTTTTGTGAAGAATTTATAACTAAAGAAAAGTTCTATTTTTGTGCACGTATAGCCACTAAATGGCCATAAATGCAAAAATAGTGTTTGAATAACCAAGAGAATCCACTTAGGGATCATCTGATGCTCAACAATTTATTCCAGATTATGATATGGGATTTTATTACAGAATTACATAATAACAGAATTATTTAGTGGGTATATGTTTTTGGTAGATGTTTGATTCATCGAATTAAAAATTAGATGAACAAAATATAATATGTGTTTAGCTTTATAGTAGATAAACTTGTAATTCCAATTTTAACATTGGTCTTTTTAAAGGACTTTCAGAGACTTTGGGAGACTAGCATTTTTGTCCTTTAACTGTTTGATCCCAGGATAGATAATCTTGAAATTGATATCTCACATTGAACTAGTGTTCTCAAAAGCACTTAAGTCGGAAGCGAGACTCAAAATGCATTAAGCGCTTCCCCCCTCTTAATGTGAGCTTCAGTGACGTCATTAACACGTCAAGGTTCTACACATACTTTTCCTTGCCAATGTGCCTTTTTGGAAGTTCCAAAAACACTAAACTATTGATATTTCTCTTTATCATTAAAAAAATTTCAATTTCTTGTTCATACATTTGTCTTATGTTTATAATTATTAATCTTGGACTAAACATATATATTTGTATTTTTCTCCTTTTATGCCTATTTTCATTAAAGTTCACGTTTGATTTGCATTTTATGCTTAAAGACCCAATAGACCCTTGCACTTTTTGCTTGTGAGATATACAAAGACCTAGAATATTGGCTTGTTTGCAAACTACCTATGAGAACATGGGGAGAACTTGAAGAGCAGACATATACACATAAAACGAAAAGTTTGCGAGAGAAACGTCTATTGCTGAAGTATTAGGCACATTAGAGGTGTTCAAAAACTTTGCAATGAGAGATTCAGAAAAGTGAAAAGTTAGCTCGCATCATGAGCTATTCAATAAGAGAAGTCTAAAGTCAAGCGATATAGGCCAAGGGTAATATTGTCCCATGGGTAGTATCACATATATAACCTAGAAGGTTTCTTTTTTTTTTTTTTTGCGACAAAGGTAACAGGATAAGCTAGAAGCTATTTCCTACGTTATCTTTAACAAGTAACACATATAGGGAAGAGGTCTTGTGTTATCCCTTTTCCCTACTTTTCACAGCTTTTAAGTATTGTTGGGATTATATGTAATTTCTACCACGGCTATGAGTAGCTAATTTATTATTTCTAGGGTTACTGGTTCTACATGAATTCTTGTGCTTTATTATTTGATTGTCTAGCCAACAATTAGAATTGAACAGGGAAAATTCTTGACGTAGGCATTAGGTAATAGATTCATAACTAAATAGAAAATATTTAATCATGTTTAATTATTTTACAGGAACTATAAATGCATTCTTGTTAATTCTAATTCCATGAAAAATATATGCATTACATTAATTGAATAGGCAAGTATAAATTGAAAGTTTGCTATGAAGAGAATTACAACAACAACAACATCATAACCATAATATTCCCGCGAAGTGTAGTCTGAGGAGGGTAGAATGTACGCAGTTCGCACCACTACCTCAAAGAGGTGAGGTAGAGAGGTTGTTTCCAATAGACCGGCACAAAAACGCAAAGAAGAAGGCAAAAACCACAAAAGAAAATCCTCAGCTGCAAGTATTTAGTAAAGTTTATGCACACAGTTGAGGCAAAACAAACCTTTTTGCATCTTTAAAAGCACACCAGAGCTCAATCAGATAGCAGAAGTAACGACTTCATGCAAACCCCTAACATGCTAAGGTGCACAAATAGCACTTAAGAAGCCGCTAGTGAAATTATTCATGAACATAGGATCATTAAGAGGATCCACTACAAAACCTAGTTCAGTGTGAAGTGCATCACTATATCAATATTCACTAACTCGAAGAACTTGCAATTTCAATAAAAATAAGTGCGCACATCATTAGTCATACTAGATCTCAATCTAAAACTCAAAACTAAGTCTTCAAAACAAGGATAAATGCAAATAAGTGAATTAATAGATCGAAAGCATAAACGACCTAATAAAAAATTCAAGCTTAAATCAGTTGTACATAAAATTAATTAATTTATTTTTCTACTAAATAAATAAAGAATTGTGGTTGAAATAAAATGAATGAATTACCTGCAGATAGGAGATTACAGTGGGACTGAATGAATCAGAAACGGCGCCCAACTGAAACCCTAGAGAGAGAGAGAGAAGGCAAGTGAGATCACGCGAATTTGAAGGGGGAGCTTCAATTATTATTATTATGCAAATCTCTATCTGTGCTGAGTCTGTGCTGCTAGCATTGTTTCTATCTGCCTCTATTTTAATTGGGTAACTTTGAAACTCTTAACTGGCTACACGCGCCGGAGTGAACAATCCGATTGGTGGAGTAGTATCTACCTATTTTTTATTTTTTGGTTCTTTCTGGCTGACTGCTCATTCTACTGTTATCAAATACGACTACTTTTACTATGGTCCCGTAAGTGAAATTATTCAAACCTTATTAGTAAACAATTGTTAAGACCAAGTGAAAAACAACTATACTACTACAATTCTAAGATCCCAAACTAAACGCCTATTTGGCAATGCCATAAAAGATTATAATTTGAAATCATCAAAATATACAAAATGAATTTTTACTTAATTTGGATTTTTAAAGTTGTATTCATAAATATAAAAATCTTATAAGTTGTAAATATTATAAAAAATCTGAATTCTTAGATAATCTTACCTAATAAACAAATCATAGATTTTGTTCCTAAACGAGATATCTTCATATCATAAGGCATTCCATTGATAAATTACAAACTCCCTGTTAACTTTTATATATAATATTTGTGATTAAAATATTTCAATATACATAATTTTATAAAGATCCATCAGTTAACAGCAGTAGTAACCACTTTTCTTAATATGATCATTTCACATGGTAAGAATAATTTCTTCACCGAGACCTAGTATTCTTTTGCAAAGTTAAAATGATGGGTTTTTTTCTCACAAAATATAAACTTATGGGTCAGGTTTTACATTTAAAAAATTAAAGTTGAATCATGATTTGGAAGCCTAAATCATGCTTTTTGGAAAATTTGGAATTTGATTTCAAATCATGATATCAAATTACATGTCACGACCTGAGTCTACACCCTAAGTGTGATCGACATTTCAAATCACAACCCAAAGTGGACCCTTGGTACTTATATGTTGCTATAGATTTTATAATATTCAAATTTGAGCGGAAGTTTCTTAATAAAACCAAAATCGACAAATTAAAACTTTTACTGAAATTGGAAGAAATAAACTGGAACAGATCAATATTTTTGAAACTAATGTCTAAATAAACTCTACTGCATAAAATAGTTGTTAGGACAAGACCAACAGCTAACTTTGGACCAACTAAAACAAAATGTTGGAACAAACTAAGTAGTCTGAATAACTCGGACAGTCCCCAGATAATGAGGATTTCACCAAAGCTGGTTGGAATCCCTGCTACACTAACTAGTCACGAGCATGAAAACAGATACCTAAATCTGCATCATAAGGGGATGCAGCACAAGAAAAAAAAATATGTGATCAGTAGGTTTGAATATACTGAGTATGTGTAACCATACGAATAACTTTAAAATATAAATCGAGAATTTATCATATAAAGTATGTCTGAAATCTAAAATATAAAGCCATTTAAGGATGAATAAGCTAAATCTAAAAGTATAAATCATTTTTTGAATTGTAAGCTAAAACATGTCTAACTGTAAAATTTGAGAGATTATAAATCTTTTAAACGAGTTAAAGCTAATATAATAGAGTTTCTTACAACCAACTTAAATCAATGTGAGCATAAGAGTCAAATGTCTTACCCACGTCAGGGAGAGATGCCTTATACCTTGTCGGGATATATAACCTATCTAATGTGGATCTACTAAGCTGAGCCCAATGGGCTAAAGAGTTAGACCTAATTAGTGGAGCAACTTTATTCCTACAGTGACAATGTAGTTATAAGATTTTGAAATATCTAGAATTCGTATTCACTTGGTGCTAAATAATTTTTTCAAAATAATAAACTATATGCTCATATATAGCTAAAACTATTCATTCGAAAAATTAAGTATGAAACTGAGTTTAAATTGACTAGTTTTACTAAATTTTGACATTATAGGTTATGCTAAATCTTTATACAAAAACTGTAGATTAAATTAATAATATGAAAAATCCTTACGCAAATATCATATAGAGAATAATGTTTAGAATATAACATGCTGGAATTAAAAATCAAATAATATGCATAATTATGTATGAACCCTAGATCATAAAATTGTAAAGTTCTTGAATAAACTTTTTCTTTGAAAAGTTAAACATGAAAGCAAAAGTAGACTGTCATTGAAGATATTATATACCTTAAAAGACTAAATGATTTTGGGCTAAACATAGGGTGGAAATCCTCCCTTTGTAGCTTGAATGCTTGCCTTAGGGGTCTTAGGGTTGATGTAATCCAAGTCATATCAAGACTATTTACCTAAAGCCAAGGTCGAGATCTCTAAAGTATGCAAAGGTTATTCATATAGATGGAGATCCTTGATCAAGTATTGATTCCAAAATGGGATTCTACATGCAAAAGATCATTAGAACGAGAAAGGGAGTGATCTTGTCAAATAAAAAATTGGATCGCCCAAGAGAAGGATAATCTTCCAAGTTTGACGATTGGGAGGCAAGTTTGGTGATGGCTAAACTACTTTGGCGATGCAAAGTTAAGTTACCAAACTCAATAGTTTCTATTTTGGGTCACTTTTGTGTTTGTGTATAATAATTATACACAAGGCTATAAATAACTAGTTATTTCGTTTCTTCCTAGTTTTTGATGAATATTAAAGTTATCTCTTGTAAGAGTTGTAAAACCTCTGTTTACATTCATTTGATAGGTATGGGTGCTTGGAGGATTCAATCCCCTTTAGGTTTACCTTATAGTTTAGGTGCCTTTTGAAATTGTTATATTAGGGTGGTGGTTTATATATAATCATCGTTCTTATTTCGTTCCATCTTGTGTATGTTCATTGCTATCCTTTACATTCTTTTCTTTAATTTCTACATTTTGTTCTTGGTCGTGGTTTTCTTTACATCAAGGGTTCTTTTGAGAAAGGAGTGTGGGAACTTTTGAAAATGATAACTGTGGACGACTTAAGCTAGTTCTTAAGTCAGATTTTGTATTATTAAAGAAATAAGATGAAAATACCCCTGTTTAAAAACAAAATAGAAAGTTTTAGCTAGGCAAGGTAGAGCATGATGCGGGGCTCGTAGCCTCATACCAAGCCTATGCTACAGAGGCTATAGCCTCATTTCTAAAGCGTGGTGCACTCCTATAGCGCTTGGGGTCAATTTTTTGTCAAGTTGTATGAGTTCATGATTTTTCGCAATTCAACAACGATCGAGGCATAATACTCAACACGACAAGGCCTTGAGTGATGGCCCTTTAAGTTCCAAACCTTCAAAATATTCATTTAAACTTTGAGGGTCATTCTTAATGATTTTTACTCACTTTACTAGTCAAATAATTGATTTTTAAGCTCTAGTGAGGGCACAACATGACTTAACTAAAGTGCAAGGTGTGAGGTGTTATAATATCACCCCTTGAGATTACTTGTCTTTGATTGAAGGCTAAATCAATAATTTAAGAATGAATACGACTCGTCTTACAAGCATAAGTTGAACATAACTGAATTATGCTAAGACTCGAGACTTACCTAGAGCATAAACATGAACATATAAGACCTAACATAAGAGCACTAAGTATAACTATAAGGATAATGTTTCTACCTCAGATGCTTTCACTGGAAGGACGGAAAAGATGAGGGGTATCTAGTATTTATATCTTCATCGGCTTCCCATGTTGCTTTCTCAACCACTTGATTCCTCCATAAGACTTTAAATGATGCAACCTCTTGGGTTCTTAGCTTGCAAAGATGTCAGTCCAAAATCTGAACCGAAACTTTTTCATTGGAAAGATTATCCTTCACTCGAATACTTTCCAAAGGTACTACAAGCAATGGATCACACAAACACTTCTTCAACAATGACACATGAAACATTGGATGATAGCTTCCAACTTTACAGGTAGCACTAATTCAGATGCTACTTTCCAATATATCTCAAAAATTGATAAGGACCAATATATCAGGGGATACGATTCTTTGTATTACCTAACCTCATCACATCTTTCATGGGTAAGTCTTTCAGAAATACCAAATTATTTACTTTACACTCTAGGTCCTTCTTCTCATATCCGAATAAATTTTTTGATGACTTTGAGTAGTCTTCGATCTTTCACAAATTAGCTGAACCTTTTTCATAGCATGGTGAGGTGATTTTGGTTCTAAAACTAGCAAATTAGCCTCACCAACTTCAAACCAACTAATAAGAGACCTGCAGTACACCTATTGAGAAACTCAAAAGGAGTCATCTAGATGCTAGAATGATAACTATTATTATATACAATGCATCTTAATTACCCTTGAAATTAATACCTCAAGCCTTAAACATATCCTTTAAGGTTTGAATGATACGCTCTTCTTGCCCATTTATTTATAGATCAAAAGTTGTGCTAAGGTCCACACGAGTACTTAATCTTTTCGTAAAGACTTCTAGAATTGAGATGTGATATGAAATAAAGGACAAGGGATCTCCATGAAATCTGACCAACTCACGGATACAAGTGTGGAATAGCTTTCTGTTGAATCTGTAGTCTTACATTGAAGGAAGTGAGCTGACTTAATGGAATCATACTGATGGCACATATGAGGAAGGACAGAAATAAAGTCTATATTAATCATCTCTCATTTCAAGTAGGAATTTTAATATCCCGAGCCTTACCTCTAGGCCTTTGATGCTCAACCTTAACCTGCTAGTAATTAGGAACTTATCCACGAAATCTGCAATACCTTTTTTCATGCTATTCCACC
>JBDJHY010000097.1:5753310-5767471 GCA_039654485.1 Withania somnifera
TCAAAAAATCTGAAATTAAGAAGCGCAAACTTATTGAGAAATACAAGGAACTCAAAGCATGTGGCAAACTGGAAGCAACCTTCTTTTGTTACTTTAATTCATGTTATGGTTCAATTGATTCTTATATATATACCTTCAATATAGTGAGAATTAGTGGTTATCCAGCTTGTCCTTGCTCTATTCAGAGCCTGGATAGACTATAGAGAAAGCTAACATTTGTGTTATTCACCAACAAAAGTACAATCGACCAGTCCAAAATTCATTGAAGCATAAATTATCATCTAAACATTCAAGCAAAAGGCAAAACACAAGCAACAGTAAAACACAACTACACAAGTAGAGGAAATTATCATCTAAACTAGTCCAATTTAAAATTTTAAAACGAATCAAGCCTAAAATTTGAACAAAGAACTGGTTGGATGGTATTATTTCACATTCTCTATTTTGTTAAAGAAACCTAATAAATTAAATGCATGACTGTGGAAGTGAAATGGAGAATTGATTCAAAGGAACAAAGGAAGTAGTCAAAGACTCAAAAGAAAAGAAAGACTAACCTGAGCTTCTAGGTTCTGGCCGGCTGGAGTCCTTGGAGGATGAGGGTGGCTGGAGGCGCGAGGGCAGGGCAGCTAGGGTCGCAGGGCTGGGTACTGGCCTACTGGTGAGTGGGGAGTCGGGGAGTGTCGTAGCGGTAGTTCGAGCAATGCGAGGAGGCGACTGGCGAGGCCGGGGAAGGGAGAGACGGCGGTAGTGGGAGCACTAGAGGTGGAACAGAACTGTGGAAGGTGGAAATGAAAATTGAAAATGAATGGTATTAGATCTCATTTCAAGTTAAATCCCTTTGCAAAAAACCCGGTTTTGGCCCCATTTTTTCTAATTGAACCAGATTTTTTATCGAGTTTGACCAGATCATTATTTAAAGAGATTTTTAAGAGGATCGGACCGATCTAACATTCGATTTCCAGGTGGACCGGCCGAACTAGTTCGAGTTTCATAACAATGCTTTTCGACGGAGAAAGCAACATAATGAGAGATTGTACAAAAATTGGATTATTTTCAGAAAGTAATCCACAGTACCCGACCCACCACCTGTCACATTGACCATTCTCCTCGCCTATCTCTCCATTTTACCTTTTCACCAAAACCGGAAAGACAAAAGCCCTCTTCTCCTCGCTCGACTGGAGATCTCGCCTTTGGTTGAGCTAGGACGAAAGTAAAATAATAATCAAATACAATGTCGTGCGAAAAGATTGATGGTCTGGCAAGGTGGTTTGGCACGAGTTTGGCCTCAGCGTTCTTCGCGTCGTTGGAGCGATGCGCTTGTGTGAATCTGACGACGTATGCCTCTGATGATGAGGAAGAGGAAGAAGCTAAAGATCGCCCTCTGATTATGGACACTTTGCCTTCTCATATTGATCCTTGCACTAGGATTAATAATTCTTCATCCGTTGATAACCTCCCTGTTTGACTTGTCTGGTAATTTCATATCTCAACAAGGAAGCCTTGTTTTATAGTTAATGTAATGATTTCTTTTTGTTGTTAGTTACCGAAATAATATAATGTTAATCGTGTACACGCATTAAGGACATTTAATTTTGATCTTTTCTCTTTCTAGAATTATAAATGTGCTTATGTGTTAGGATGTATGAATTACATGCACCGTTTTACCAACTTTTGGTATTACTCGTAAAGTTATAAGCGCAAGCTCTGGATATTGAATTAACTATCTGTCCTTTTCTATTTTAACCAATTAAACATTCAACTATCACAATTGGTTGGTTCCGCTGTGTCCATTCTACGTCTTCGCTTAGATGGAAGAAAACTCAAAGACGTTCAAGTATTCATCATTATTGGACTGTTAAAAGGGCTTACCCCATTTAAGAAGTTCTTTCTGGATACTACAAGGGAAGGAAGAGAGTAGATTCATATTGTACGTGACCTTCACTTGCATTTATGTGGGAGGATGTTTCAGTGCCTCGAAAATGTGATCTACAGGTCATCAAAAGAGCAAAACCACTATTACGCCAGAGCTCGGTCTTATCTAGACTATTAGTTTTAGGAAAATTAAATCTTATCATATTGACTCTTTATCTTATGCTTTGGAAGCAACTGAAAAGATATGTTGATGGCATTTGCATAACAACGGTATTCCGGATGCTAATAGAATTGTTTTATTGGTCCTATTCTGCCTGATGGATGGACTCTAAAGGCTCTAGGTAGGAAAGAGGGGGAAAAGCTTATTTACTTCATCAACTGAAAGCTTATCAGTGAATGGAGGTTTTCTTGTATACTTGCTGATGAAAAGTTTAAGGAACAAACGAAGAGAGTGGAGTTAAAAAATGTTAGCAGATCTTTAGTTTTAAGTGCATATATATTGGAGCTATCTTGTGTTGTTTCTGATAGTTATATCCTATTAATGGAGAACTGTAGACGCGGGATCAAGTTAGTAGCTGCTATCCTTGGTATTAGTAAAATGTTGACTCATTTACCGTGGATGTATCATATACTTCATGCTTTTTTGTTGGAGATAGGATCTATTAACAATCGGAACGATGATTTCTTGGAAAACTAACTCGGCTGTTAGAGAATTGGCAGGGCAGACTAGTATCATTCTTAGTGCCTAATCGCCCAATGCTTCCTTTGGTGTAGAAAAAGAAAATTATTTACTTCCAAATGTTTCCTTCTGGAACTCCATTCCAAGATCGTCAACAGGTTTATCTATTATGACATCATAACATAACTGCGCTTGCACAATGAATTGTAAAAGATTCAATTCACATGGATAATAGAGATCTATGCTGATTTCGAGGTTCAAGTATAAGATCATTGAGCAATGTATTACAGGTGAATTATATCCCTGTTATTTTGTTTACCAGAGAACTTGCATGACTTCCGGCTATAATTACCTTGGATTTTATGATCTCAGCAGAATTGAGTTGGACCAAGATTCTGTTTAGTCTTGCAAAGAATGTTTCCACGGGAACTTTTGATTTTATGATCTCAACAAAATTGAGCTGGACCAAGATTCTGTTTAGTCTTGCAAAGAAGGTTTCCATGGGATCTTTTGTAGGGATTAATTTGAAACTTCTATGGTTGGTGAGTTAGGCAAGTTCTGCAAAGTTGTGGTTGATCAGCTATGGTTTGTGGGGTGGAGTGATTCCAATCCAGAACTTTCACATTCAAAAGATGGAGGTGGCTGAACTGAGGATGTTGCAGTTGATGCGTAACTTTACGTGGACGAATTGAATTAAAAATGAGGATATCCGAGACAAGGTAAGAGTACTTTAGTAGAAGAAAATAGGCGAAAGTGAGGTTGAAATGGTTTGCTATGTGATGAAGAGAAGCGGGGGTCCCTCAGTGCGGGGTTGAGAGGTTGGCTATGGATAGATTTCGGAGAGTTGGAGGTAAACCAAAAAGTAGTGGGAAAAGGTGATTTAGAAAGGATATGACGCTGTTGCAGCTTACTAAAGAGATAGACCCTAGATAGGAAGTGTGGAAGATATGAATTAGGGTAGAAGGTTAGTAGGTAGGAGTCTGCCCATGCTAGTAGATAGAAGTGTTTTTTTGTAGTCCTTACTAGTAGTCATATTGTTATACTTGTAGTTTTTTTTGTTCTTAGATATATTATTGATATTTGTTGTTTCTGGTAGTTCGATCATAGTATTATTTTGTGATAGTACCGTTTTGTTACTATCTATTGTCTCTTATATTTTAATGTCTTTTTTAGACTATTTTTGTTTTGAACTGTGGGTCTATCGGAAACATCCTTTCTACCTCATCTCATATGAGATAGAGATAAGGACTGCGTACACTTAGCCCTCCCCAGACCTCACTTTGCGGGAATACATTGAGTATCTTCTTGTTGTTTGTTATGATGGGTGAGTTAGATTTATGCCTAAAGAAAAAAATCAGTCCTACGCATTAAACCTCTCACCATACACGAGGTTTGGAGAAGAGTCGAACCACAAAGGTATATTGTGTGCAGCTTTTGGCCTGTTAAGAGTGAGTTAGATTTATGCCTAATAAGGGAGAATTGGAAACCCTTAGTCTCAAAGTCAAGAAGCTTTTAGACAGTTGGCTTTATGTTGAAAGCTTTAAAGAGCGGAATCCTTATGGTTGGAATGTCTAAATACAAAACTTGAAGAAGATTATTAAATATTTTCTTAATATAAGCGACTCACTAATTTCTATGTAAAGGCAGCTTTGTGCACTAAAGCTCTCCCTATGTGTAGGGTCCGAGGAAGAGCGCACTCATAAGGATCTATTGTATGCAGTCTTACCTTGCATTTCTGCAAGAGGATGTTTGGGACAATCTGCAACATGGAGCTTTCGGTTGCGCATATTCAAATATCTTGTCCAAATCTATCACCGAAACACTGTTTGACTGTTCATTTAGATTATGTGTAGGTTCTAGGAAGATTTGTTGCAAATGCTAATTTTTTTTTATTGACAATCAGACTAACATTCTTGATGCAGGGACATATGCTGATAAACTATTAGGTGAAGGACAGTAATCTAAGTGGTGCTTTCCACGTCTAGAAGTTGTCTTCATTTGGCACAAATAATATTGTGACACCAAAAAAAAAAAAAAAGTCAATTTCCTGATCTGATAATGTGAAATGTTTGCTTCTTTGCTTTTGGTCATTGTCATTATTTTGCAGCCCGATTTCAGTCTGCATTTGGTCATTTTCAATATTTTGCAGCCCGATCTCTACTGAATAGCTTATGATGCAACTTTTCTTTCCCTTTTTTGCCAGAACTGGCATCAACAACTTTGTCATGTTAATTCCCTGGCTCCAAACAGAGAAATGGAAATGTAATTCTGGTATTAACTGTAATATTTTTTTCCCTTATGGACTGAGTTTTCCCTTGAAGTGTTGTGTGAGGTATTTGTCCGTTGGCATTTTTGTTACAATGTCGAACATTTAAGCATGAACAAGACGTCTTTTATTGCCCCTTTACCTTAATATTCATTACCAAGTGTCTTGCTTGTTCTAGGAAAATAGTAAATGCCGGTGAGAGGCTGTTGTACTTTATGTTTCTGAAGCTAACTGTGCAAAATTGGCCCAGAAGCATTGACAACATGTTCTTGTCAAGTTTTTGGGCACTACAGCTTCTGTTGTCGATGGGTTATTTTAAAATAAATTTAATTTTCATTACTTTATTTAGGAAAACTTCATCAGAACCAGATAAAACCGAGTTATGCCAAGTCTCTCTGTTTTTACTCTACTGATTCAGGCATTAACACTTCTGCGACTGTAGGTTTACTGAGGTTTTTCACTTTTTCATATAGCCAAAGTATACCTAAGCTAACATCTTCATGAACCAGAAAAAAACTCAATAGGTAACAAATTGTAGTAAATAGGTGTCACTACTCCCTCCATTATATTGATCTATGCTGGTTATGATTGGGAAAAAGTTAGGAAGTCGTGTTCTTTTAAATACCTTTCTGACATCGATAGAGTGGAAAAGTGAACCTAGTCAGGGAAATGAAAATGCTAGAGAACAGTTCTAGAGTTAACGTACATAATTGGTTTCACGGAGAGCAATTGCACACTCTAGTAGTCCAATTGGATTTCGAGGGGTAAAAGAGGTTAAGGGAGCCCAGGTAGATAGGTCTTGGTTATTTTATCCCATTTGCCCTGTGGACAAAATTTCAAGTTCAACAAGTTTTGTCCATAGAAACACTTTTGATCTTGAGTGTTTGTTCATGGGGAAGGCGATTGACAAAAATTCAAGACCCCATGTTGTCAAGATTATTAGGTGTAATTTCCTGAGATACTTTCACTAGTTCCTTGCAACTTATGTATCTTTTAAACCATAATCAAATTTTCTTTAGCGAATTGTAAAATTTATGAGAAAATGATTTACTGTAATCAAAAGTTTTACAAATGTTCAGCGCTCTTTTCCTTTTTTTTTTTTTTTTTTTTTGCTTCTTTGCTAGTTTGTGATGGAAACCTTTTTTTATTCTGGATTGGGCTAAGGTACCTTTTCATTATGATAGATATATAGGTTAGACAAGGACTAGTTGATTTTTCTATAAATTACATAAATCTTCAAAGACTCTTGCCTTATTTACTTATTTTCTCACTATTTTAAATAAACTACATAATGTACCACCAGTTTTGTTCAATACAGATTGTAACTACGCCTAGATATGTACGGTACATGTTGTAATCATATGATGTATCTAAGACTGAACAATGTACTAGACACTTTAACCGTCTATCTAAACAACTTATCATGTATCCGTATGTATTTGGAGAGTTATTTTTACACAATACATTGCAATTACATAATATATCATATGTCTAACAATATATCTGAACGACTTAATATGCATCTGGAGGGTTACTTGTCTACAATATATTGCGACTGCATAATATATTGCGTATTAAATTTAGATTATATAATATTAAAAGCTAGTGATAGAGGAAGTAATGAACTCTTAAACTAGTGCGTTTTCCGTAAGTTATTCTTGATTTTTATCATGTGCCTCTGTTTGGTTTTTGAGATCCTTTCTGATTTCCTTACCAAATCTCATTATAAACAAGCCAAAGTAGGTCCTGCCTTAATATGTCCTTAGACAGTTAGCCCTCACTAGGCTATTGGGAGGATATAGAAATAATTTTTTTTGTGTGAGAAAATTAGTGTATATAGAAACAGATTTAGTTGTAGATGATGGAGATTATATGCATGCAAGGCATATTTTGGAAACAACCTCTTGACTTGACTCTTAGGTAGTAGTATAGATTGTGTAACTCTACCTTTCCCAGACACACCTTATGGAAATATGCTGAATATGTTGTTGTTGTTGTTTTATCCATCCCAAGAGAGATATATTCCTAACTTTTAAGAATCGAGACAAAATATATGTGATAGCCTAAAAAGGGACATTTATTTAAATCACCTTCACCCAATATAATCATAAAATCACACTTTTGTCCTTTTGAGTGTTTTTTCCCCTTTTGAATGCATTAATTTTTAAAATCAGTAATTTTCATAAAGCACACTAGTATAAGTGTTAATTACTCAACATATCATTAGTTTCAATAATTACATATTTTGCCAGATGCACTGCATTTGTCTATAAATAAATATATCCGACGAATATATCTCGCCTCTCTCTTCTCTCTTTTCTTGTCCCTTTACTTCTTTGTATCTAGTGTAACTATGCATTGTGCATAGATATATATCTGTGAACTATGTGTCTAGAGTGTTCAAATTCAATTCATGTAGTGTATCTATTATTAATTTCATCTAATGTACCTGATATCAATATCTAATGTATTTCGTATGGAATACAATGTATCTGGAGCATATTTGGACAATATTTCAGGTGCATCTGTGTATAAATATAGGTATATATTATCATAAATGTATTCATCTCATGTCGACAAGGTTGTATCCTTGTGTAAATACTATCCTAACTTGAATAAATTAAATGATGCATATTCTTGCATACATATATATACATGTACCCATATATGTACTCAAAGTAAAGGAGGCCAAGAACATTGGAAAACACGCGATCAGTAATCAAGAAATCATGAGGATACTGAAGTTAGCAGAAAAACATAGATTCGCTTAGATCAGTATCACGATCCGAAATTCAATTGTGATGGCACCTATCCTTACTATCGTGATAGGTCAGTCAAAACTAACGATAATCAATAAAATAAAATATAAATGCAGAGTAAATAAATCAGCAAAAAGTTTAGAAGGTTGAACATGTATTCAAATATCTATCACAAATCAAATACCTATTGTATACAATCAGTAATTCAAAATTATACAAACATAAAGTCTCACAAAATCTTTAAAAAGTAAAGACAATGAAATAAAGATAAACGACAATCAGATGACTGTCGAAAGTCGAGCATTTACCTTTGAGTATCTCGGGAATGCGCCTGGAATTAGAAGGATAAAGGCTCAGGACCACTCCGGCACAACACATGCATAAAAGTGTAGAAGAACAAGTGTGAGTACATAAAAACCGGTGTCAGTAGCATCATTGGTTGATCCTAATATAAAGAGATGACATGAACCCTACAAACCATCCACCATCCAATAACTACAACCTGCAAACAGTAATATCCAATGGTCCAATCAATAATAGTAGTATATAAATATAAAACAATTGCTAAAATCAAAGGTATCCACAAAGTTTTCACAGTACGAGTAATAAACTCATTGAAGAGGCCTAAATCAGGAATCAAGTGCCAAATCACATCAAATCTCAACAAGGAATCTCAAGTTATCAACAAGTAGTCAATCTCTACAATATCACTTGGATAGACAAATCAATCAATACATAAATCAATACAAATGCAATTCCATATAAGAATATCCATGCTGCATGTCTGTCCTATCAGTATAAACATGTTACCGATAGGCAAGTCATAGTCAGGGCCAATGGGTCTAGTTGATTCATACATTCATTCAAATCTATTTCCCATTGAACCATGTTACTATTGAGAATTAATTTCAATCAGGTTTATCATATCACTAGCCAAAATAATTTTTCATTGGCTTTATCATATTACTAGACGAAATTGTTTTCCATCAGCTTTTACTTATTTTGAGAGCCACAAGTCAAATTTTATGTACAATTAACAATGAATAGAAACATATCAATGCGATCATCAAAAGTAGTATCAATTCAATCCATAACAAAATCAACCATTTATAGGTAATCACTAGTCATTTATTCATTTGTATAAGATTAGCCTCCACAGGGCATCACAATTCAACTCTTTACAATTTCAACAAGCCAACGAAAGGGAATTTCTATATAATTCCAGCCCAACATAACCAAGCCAACTTAAGACACCATCACAAGAAAATATTTAATCTCAGTCAAGTCCCAGCAATGCATTTTCAACTGTATATCAAGTATCATCGATATAATATCTCAAAGTATCAAGTTAAGATATAAATCTCAATCATTTAATCCTAATCAAGGCATCATAACTCACAATCAGCTAAATAATTCAAAGTAATGCACAAGGTAAGCAATTTATTGCATGGATTTTTTTTTATTTTAACTCAGCATGCTTGACACGAGTGAATTCTCATCATTTCACCGACGTGGTTACTCTTAATAGTTTAATTACTCCCATTTACAATTAACTAAACAATCATACGTTAAACACTTTATAGATAGAAAGACCATATAATCTCAACTTGCCTAAAAAAATGAAGAAAATAATCACTCCTTAGCTTTTTTCTTTCAGCAAGGGCTTCGAATGCAGACGTTCTGATCACCAACACATTACACACAATAAAAATGCAATAATTAACATCCATAATAAGATATTTCAAAGATTTTTTAAATTTTCATCCTGGCCGTAATAAGGGTAAAATCGAAATTTTATTTCAAAATGTGTTACCCTTCACTTAAAAATTTAATTATCAAGTTTCATCAAAATTCCAATTAATTTTGAGGTTTAAAACCATTAAAAACTCATTTTTGAGTTTTTGCAAAATCGCTATTTTTATCTCGAAATCTTTCAAAATTCAAGGTTAAAATTATGAATAAGTTGCTAAGAATTGATGAAAATGGGTTAGGAATTATACCCAATAGTTTTAATACGATCTCGCCTATCTCCTTTACTAGTGTTCCAAGGCTCAAGGTCATGCTTGAATATACGGAACAAAATGAAGCTTTAAAGGACCCCTTCAAGCATTACATCAATCAATTGCAAGTATGGAGGATATGATAACGCCCGGGAAATCAACTTGCCTTCAAGACCCCATCAAGGAGTCAAGCATTGGGATCTCCCACAAATTAAATAGTCTTGAAGCATAATTGAAGCATAAGGATGCATGAAAAGCCTTTGAAGGATCATTTTGGAAGGTTTAGAAGGCTTTGGGGACTTAATGTGCAAGGACCCAAAGTTGGAGGACCTATTTATCACTTTGGATCATTTTTGGACCTAAGTGTTAAGAAGACTCGTACCTCTATAGATAGAGGATCATTTGAATTGTTAGTTAGTCATTTTTGGATTGAAGAACCAAATTTTCATATTTTAGAAAGCTTGTAATAGTTTAGTTAGAATTCCTAGAGGTAATTAGAATTCTGTAGTGTTCACGTACTTGTTATCAAGTGATTAAG
The DNA here is from genome assembly GCA_039654485.1 of Withania somnifera. NCBI lineage: Eukaryota > Viridiplantae > Streptophyta > Magnoliopsida > Solanales > Solanaceae > Withania > Withania somnifera. Next base: position 5,763,425 of record JBDJHY010000097.1, read on the forward strand.
GTGGGTACATCCTTAATTTCTTGCATAGCGTTTTGAATCATAATCAATTGGACGAACCTCCATTTGTGGGTGTATCAAGTGGTTGATTGTTTCTATCGGTTTTGGAATTCAATTGCGTAAGTTTTCATATCGAATTTTGCATATCTTTTACATTTTGTTCTTCTACTCTTTATTTTCATCTTCGACCTCACAGTCCCTAACGCGGGCCGTATTATTTGGTATAAGATCCTAGGCACGTAATTTGTTTCGTCAAATTACAATCCTAGGTTGTAAATCAAAATCGATAAAAAATTCAGAAATTCCAAAAGTTTCCAAAAAAAAATATTCAAAAATCACAGTCACTCCAATTTTTACTATTTGTTGATTTTTATTACTAGAAATCTCTCTCCTAGTAATTTAGGTCACGTATTTCAAGTTTGAGTTAAATCTGAATTGATTTGGAGGATCTATCATTGTTGCCAATTTTGAGTTTAAAGGAATTCCGAATTTGTTTAAATTCCAGATTGATTTAGATCAACAAAGTGATTCAATCTTCTAGCTGGGTTTCAAGGATGTGTATCTCAAATTTTATCGAATTCGGAGTTGATTTGAGGTATGTGTTGAAATTTGGTTTTTGGTTGAAATTAATCTTTGATCCAAATTTTCGAACTCAGATATGAAGATATTTGGTAGTTGTTGTTTAAAAAGTGAAAATTCTTGTTCCTTACATCTCAAAGGAATTGGGAATCAAATTTGGAGAGATTTGGCCGAGTATTGAGTAGGTTTCAAGCTTGAACACTATTGTTCATAAGTGTTTCTTAAGTTTGAAACAAGGTCCATTTGATTGGAGAAATTTCGAGTTAAATTTATGGTTAAAAAAGTGGTAGAAAACGTTTACCATAGGTTGAGAAACTCGTGGTTAAAGTTTGGTGCAATTCCGAGTTGATTTGGATGGGGTTGAAGATTTGAAGTTCATTATGTTCCTCATGTTTATATGAACATTCAAGTGAAGAAGATGAGTTGAAACATGTTGTTTGCGAGATTGGAATTGGAATCTACAAGACATTAGGAGCCTAGAAATCAAGTTTCATCCAATTCCGAGGTGATTTGAATTTTTGAAGTCTTCATAGTGTTTTTGAAGATGTTCATAGATTGTTGTTGGTTGTTCTTCAATTGGTGGAGTTTGATCCGTTTTGGTGTTGATTTGGTTAAGGAAAAGTGTTTAGAAGTCGGGTATTTTTGTAATTGAGCAAAGGACTAAGGGGTACTAAAGAAAACTCTTTCATTGGAAATATCCCCGCGCTCGTCCCAGGCAATCTGCCAGGGACGACAGTCATTTGAAGTCCGCCAACTTCCACCGCCCAAACAGATGGCGGTCCGCCGTGTAATGGCGATCAGGAAGTTCCATCTCCTCCATAAACTGCTGAAGAAGGCGGAGGTATCCCAACGTACGGCGGTACCGCCTTGAAAGACGGTTGTCCACCTTGCATAGATGACGATCAGTTTTTAGCCTTTGCCCATTGCCCAAGACGACAGTCACCTCCCTTCCACGACAGTTTTCCCTTCACTACGACAGTCATTGAGGTTAAAAAATAACTCATAATTGAGTCCTAAACACATTGGTAACATCTCAAGTCAATTCAATTCAATCTCTAATCTCTAGTTTCAATTTCAAACATCATCTCAATTCTAAAACTATTCTACACTTAGTATTCTTTCTACCAAGTGTTGAATTGGTTCTTGTGTCTGTATTTCTTCATACCAATTCTTATGAGATTTTATTTCTTTATACTTTTGTTGTTAATTCTTGGATCAAGTACGGTCTTCTTTAAGTCCATTGTGAGTTGACAAGAATCCACTCTACCACAAAGGTTAAAGGATATTGGATCGATAAGAGCAAGAAGGTTTAACAAGCAATTTTGGATAAACTCTTAGAGGTAAGGGAGAGCGCGCACACACACACGAGTAGGTGAGCCTTTTTTTATTTCGAACAAGTTTGTTGAGTTTTGTAGGTACAATGTCACATCTTGAAGGTGAAAGATCAAATGCTCTTGCAAACTCCTTAGCGGAGACTGTAAAGTAACTCACCAAAATGAATGGAAGAATGGGAGGTTTGGAGGGACGGATAACTAGGGTGGAGGATAATGGCAAAGAGGATTCACCTCGAGAGGTGAGTCAGGAGAAGGGAAAATGGAGTAGGATGGGAATAGAGGAGATCCTCATTGGAAAGTTAGAGGGAATAGGTAAGGGGAACATAGAGGAGATAGGATTTCGGAGGATAGAGGAGGTATGATGGGAAACCAAATTGATTTTGATCGTGGTTTAAGTACCATCAAGATGACACTCCCAAAGTTCAAAAGGAGTAGTGATATGGAAGAATTTATTGAGTGGAAACTACAAAGTGAGAGGATCTTTCTTACTGACAACATATCGGGAGCATTGAAAGCCAAATATGCTCTTACACAATTTGAGGGTTACATATCTACTTGGTGGGAATCCAAGAAGAGAAAAAGGGAGCTTCATAATGTATTCACGATTCCTAATTGGATAGAGTTGCTTGCAATGATGGAATTGAGGTACTTGCCACTCAACTCTTATCAAGAGCTTCTAAAAAAGATATACATGTTGCGGCAAGGTCCCAAGATTGTGGAAGTGTACTATGAAGAATTTGAAAATCTGAGAATGAAGTCTAATCTTGAAGATAAAAGCCAATGCTTGGTGATGAGATTTGTTGCAAAATTGTGGTTTGAAGTGTTAAGGCCCATGAAACTTAAACATTATGACACTTTAGAAACAGCCTTTCGAGATGCTTTGAAAGTGGACGAATATTTGAAAAAAGTGAGAGATTTAAAACCCAAAAGCTCTTCTACCAAACCATAGGAGAAAAATGATAAGATGAATAGGATATATCCTAAGGAGTCCAAGGGTAGTGGTCAAGATTCCCCCGCTAAAGACGACTACCATGCAAAGGATTATGACAAACCAAGGGAAGGTAATGTTGCAAAGCCTACTTTTCCTAAACCTTCTACCATCCAATGTTTTCGAGGCCAAGGAAGGAGACACATTGCTAGTAAGTGTCTAAACAAGCTAACTATTGTTGCAATCCATAGAGGGTATCACAAAGAGGATGAAGATGAGTTTGAGGAAGATAGAGAAGAAGAGGGAGACAATAGTAAGGATAAGAGGGAAGCTACAAATGATAATGATGACACAATATGTGAAAGGGTTAACTTTGATTTCCTTATAAAGAGAATAGAATTCACTGTAAAGGATGAAGAAGACTAGAGTTTAGGGTTAACCTTCTTGTGTGGTGAGACGAATAATGGGTGCACTTTCTAGGGAAGATCTTGATCAAAGAGAAAATTTGTTCTATGAAAGGTATAGGATCTTGGATAAGGTATGCTCCTTAATTATTGATAGTAGTAGTTGTACCAATGTGGTGAGTCAATCAATGGTGGAGCAATTGTAGTTTCCCACTACTAAACATCAAAGCCCTACAAGCTACAATGACTCAATGATAGCGATGATATGAGGAGATATTGTGTGATGTGGTACCTATATTGGCTTGTCATGTGCTATTTGGAAGACCTTGACAATTTGATAGGGATATAACTCATGAAGGCTGAACCAATAAGTACTCTTTTATGATTAATGGAAAGAGGCACGTTCCTGTGCCATTGACTCCCTACCAAGTAAGTGAAGACTACCGCATCATGAAAGAACTTAGGGAAAGTGGAAAAGTTAGAGGAGAAGAGAGTGGTACTAAGGGTTCCACTAGCAATAAAGGAAAAGGAATTGACTTGGCTAATGTGAAAAAAAAATAAATGCATGCTAGCCAAGCCCAAGAATTGTCTCAAGGAAGTTGATGATGGTCTCTTTTTAATGTACCTCGTTTACACCAACTATTCATTGCAAGCTAACCAAGACACTAGTATTTTTCCTAGTGTCAATTCTTCTCTTTTGCAGGATTACAAGGACTTTTTTTAGATGAGATGCCCCAAGGGTTACCACCATTGAGGGGCATTGAACACCAAATTGATTTTTTACAGGGTTCTCAAATCCCAAATG
>JBDJHY010000097.1:5767571-5782848 GCA_039654485.1 Withania somnifera
TAAACAAATATAAAATTTAAAGAATTAAAAGTAAGAGATGGAACGAGTGTACCAAATTGCCGATAATATCAATTGAATACTTGAAAGTTGAAAACTTCCACTTGATCACTTGATTTTGCTAATAATGGTATTAAGAGACTTTTTTTAGAAGAAAATTGATAGAAATTGATAGATATTGAGAGAATTGTTGTGAAAGATAAAAAAATTTAAGTGGTATTTATAGAAAAAAAATTTGAATTAATTTTTTTTTTTTTAAATATAGCCATTTTTAATTGTTTTGGGCCGTTAGCCAACGGCTACAATTAAAATAAATTAATTTTTTTTATAATTCTCGTCCGGTCCGGTGAATTTGGGTCGGTTTCCCAGGTGAATCGGACTGGCTAACATGTTTAATCTAGACAATAAAATTCTGATCAGAAAAGGATGGAAGAGTATGAAAGTCTGATAAAAAATTATATCTTGTAATAGAAGGAGAGGAGGAGGAAAGAGGAACATATGCGTGAGATTTTTAAAAGAGGAAAATATGACTTATATCTAGTGATAAAAGGAGAGAAGAGAAAGAATCTGGTTTATGGGATTCATATTTGGCTGTTACAAAGAAACTGACTTTTAGAAATTGATGGGATTTTATATTATAGCTGTTGTAAAATTAAACTGGAATAGTAAATTAAATTAATAAGTAATTTAAATAATTGCCAAAGAGAAAGGGATGAAAACGTGGCAACACTAGTCTATAAATTTTCTTTTCATATTAAATTGTTACAAAAATAAAAGCTTATACATAAGCCTTTACAATTGGTGACTAAGCAAAATATGTCATATATTTTTTATATACGGTCATCCATAAATTTTACAACAATAGTAATAATGCTTAGTCATCAAGATTACTTTTACCGACATGGCTATCCACTTGTCTACAACGTTCCCCTTTGGATATCCATGCAAAAGAAAATTTATACACAATTATCGATAATATGCATTACTTGCTGCCTCGTTAAAAATCATATCAGAAAAACTTAGTGAAATAAATGTTGGTTAAGGAAAAAAGAATACATCGTGTATTCTTACTTTCCCTGATGAAAACCATAATTCAAGTGATTAAGTCTTCACAATCCAACATTATGAATCATCCTCTCAAAAGTTGGAGTTGGTAAATACTTGGTGAATATATTTGTTGGATTATCACTTGAATGGATTTGTTGCACATCAATATCAGCATTCCTCTGAAGATCATGTATGAAGAATAACTTTGGTAAAATGTGCTTCGTTTTATCTTCTTTTACAAAGCCTCCTTTCAATTGGGTTATGTACGCATCATTGTTTTCATACAGGACCGCGAATAACTTGATATCACCCTTTAGGGCACATCTTTTCTTGACGAAATGTATCATCGACCTCGACCTCACACATTCTCTACTTGTTCCATGAATAGCAATTATCTCAGCATGATTTGAAGAAGTAGCAATAACGAACTGCTTTGTAGATCGCCACGATATAGTAGTTCCTTCAAATGTGAACAACCTGCCTGAGATTGACCTTTATGTGGGTCTGATAAATAACATTCATATGCTTGATCAAAAAAATTGCACATGTTAGTATAAAATAAGCTCATATCAATAGTCCCTTTTAGATATCACAATATATGCTTAACTTTATTCCAATGTCTCAGATTAGGGAAAGAACTATATCTTACTAGAAAATTTACAGAAAATTCTATATCAGGTCCTAATGCATTAGGAAGATAAATAAGTGCATCAATTGCACTAAGATATGATACTTCAGGATCAAGGAGTTTCTCGTTTTTTTTCTTGAGGTCGGAGCGGATCTTTATTCACTTTACGTGATCGAACCATCATTGTAGTACTTAATGGATGTGTTTTGTCCTAAGATTTTCTCAATATAGGCAGATTAATGGATAAAGATACCGTTTGCTAAATGTTTAATCTAAAGACTAAGACAAAATTTTATCTTTCTGAGATCTTTCATCTCAAACTCTTTCTTTAAATATCCAATCGCCTTTTGGGCCTCTTCTGGAGTTCCAATAAGACTTATGTAAACAGCTAGTATAACAAATTTTGATGCCATTTTCTTAATAAAAATACAAGGACAAATGAAATCATTTATATAACCTTCATTTATCAAGTACTCACTGAAGCGATTATACCACACTCACCCTGATTGTTTTAAATCGTATAATGATCTTTGTAATCTGATTGAGTACATTCCTCGAGACTTTGAACGATATGATTTAGACAATTTAAATTCTCTGAGATTTTCATGTAAATTTCATTAGCAAGTGATCTATAAAGATATGTTAGAACCACATCCATTAGATGTATCTCAAGATTCTCATGTACAGCTAAACCAATGAGATATCAAATGTTATTGCATCTACAACAGGTGAATATTATTCTTCATAGTCGATAATGGGTCTTTGAGAGAAGACTTGTGAAAAAAGGTGTGCCTTGTATCTTACAATTATTTCTCTCATTTCGTTTTCATACAAAGACCCATTTATAGCTAACTAGTTTTACACCATTAGGCGTTTGGTCTACAGGTCTAAAACTTCATTGTTTAGCAAGTGAGTTCAATTCTGACTAATTGCCTCTTGCCAATTTGGACAATTGCATCTTCATCGACATTCCTTGACAGATTGAGGTTCAAGATCCTCACTGTCTTGCATAATATTAAGGTGCAACATTATATGCAAAAGTATTATCCGTCGTAATTCTCAATCGATCTAAATTCATTTCATCACCGATAGAACTTATTGAAAGCTCTTCGTTCACTTGAATCTCGGGTTTACTAATTTCTTTAAGAATATCAGGATTAATTAGATCTCGAATATCTTCGTGAGATTTTTTAACAGTGTCAGTTTGATCATTTTTCGCGCTTCTTTTTCTAGAATTTTATCCTTTGAACCTAATAGTCTACCACTCTTCAAGTGTTTTTGGGATCCAGAAGCTATGACACTAGTGGATGGTCCTTCTAGGACATTGATTTGAACATGCACATTTACTATAGAGACATGCGAATTCATTATTCTTTTCAAATCAGTAAATGCATCTGGCATTTATTTTGTTATTCTCTATAAGTAGTTGATCTTCTAGACCTCCTGCTTACATATTGGAGCACATGGATCAAAGTGAGATAGTAATGAAATCCTCCACGCAGTTTCTCTTTCGATGGGTTTTTTTTTCCCTCCTAATTGTGAAAAATTTATTTCATCAAACCGATAATATGCAAATATGACATTGAATAAATCTCCAGTCAATGGTTCAAGGTAGAGAATTATGGAGGGTGAGTAATACCCAACATATATTTCTAACCTTCTTTGGGGGCCTATCTTTGTATGCTACGATGGTGCTACTAATGTATACCGCACAACTAAAAATTTATAGATGAGCAACATTAGGTTCATGAAGAAATATCAATTATGACGAGAATATTTATTATATCCAGTTGATTTGAGACAAACTAGTGATGTTACATGCAAGATATCATGACCCCAAACGTAGTGGACAATTTTATTCTCATAAGCGATGGTCTTGCTATTACGGTAGGCACTTAATAAATGATCTGCAAGGCCCTTTTGAATATGAAAATGAGCTAAAAGATGTTTAACTTTTTTCCCAATTGATAAACAATAATCATCAAAAAACTTGAAATGTAAATTCTCCAGCATTATCAAGGCGAATATCCTTAATTGGATAATCTGGGAATTGCATCCTTCATCGAATTATTTGAGTCAACAACTTCACAAACGACAGGTTGCGGGATGATAGGAGGCACACATGAGACCACCTTGAAGATGCATCAATTAGGACCATAAAATATCCTTTTCAGGGATGCTTGATATAGCTGGACCAGGCGCTTCGACGCACAACAGGTAAGCGACCAGTGCCTTTGTACTCCACATCTATGATATACATTTTATGAATTTTTCTTCTGTAATGTTTTATACCTTTCATCCTTCTTTTTACATTATTAGTCATTATTCAGCACAAGACGACCACCAGGATTAGCATTTCTTCTTCCTCCACGGCTATGACCACGTCTGGGGCCATGATCTCTTCCACGCTGGTGAAAATTTATTTCACTCACTTCAGGAAATGGAATAGAGCCAATGGATCAACTTTAATGATATTTCATCAGTTGGTCGTTATGTCGTTCAGCAACAAGAATATGCGAAAATAATTCACAATATTCTGTAAAGCCCATTCCTTGGTATTTCTGCTGCAGGAGCATACGTGAGGCCAAAAAAGTGAAGAATATTTGCTCAAGCATGTTATGATCGGTGATATTTCCCCCGCATAACTTTAACTGCAAAATAATTCTATAACATGGAAGAATTATAATTAGTTATAGTTCTGAAATCTTGTACTCTCAGATTCAACCACCGATGATGTGCTTATGGAAAAACAACCAACTTCAGGTGGTCATATCTATCTTTATATTATTTCACAGTGTAAAAGAATTTTTAATGGTGAGATATTTCATTTTCAAACCTTCGTCAAGGTGGTGGCGGAGAAATATCATCGTCTTGGCACGATCTTGGGTCGATGCCTAATTCTCATTTTTGTTGGTGTCTGTCAAACCCATCGCATCTAAATGAAGTTCAGTATCTAGTGCCCATGACAGGTAGTCTTTGCCCGATATATCCAGGGCAACAAACTCAAGTTTACAAATATTAGACATTTTAAAAAAATAAAATTCTTACTTTTAATACCTATTAAAATATTTACTCCAGCCAACAGAGTTTCGTGCATAACATGTAAAATTAAACTGAATGAGTAAACCAAATTTCAAGTAATTTAAATAATTGCCAAAGGAAAAAAGTGATGAAAAAGTAATAGCACTAGCCTATAATTTTTCTTTTTAAAAGTGTCCTTATAAACAATAGGAGGAAAACCAAGTACGGCATGAAAAGGAATTTAAGAGTTTGTTTTAGCTAAAATATTTTGAGAATTAAAAAAAAAATTAAGATCAAATAATAAAATACTTGGTCACATGAAAATACTTATAAGCTGAAAAATCATAAGTTGGTCAAATGACCAACCTGATTTATAAGTACTTTATTGTTTACCAAATACCCAATTTATAAGCTTAGCCGAATACTAGTGTATATTAGCTCCAACATGCATGCAAATTGGTTCATGGTCACCAGAATTCATCAACGAATTAACCAATCTATCATATTTCAAAGACTACAATGATGATACCTGAAATCAAAAGTGTTGAACCTCAAAGCAAGGATCAACTGCTATTAACAATTTTGCAAGAAGAGCGCTCAGCTCTATACATATACATACAGTAATAACTACTGATTTCTGTACGGAGGAACTAATTAATGAAGTCACAGTTGTCATTTTGTGTCGTACCAACACTGTGATGCTACTAAACACAATTTTGGAGTTGTAAGTTTGAAAATGCCATCTATGTTAGTGTGACTATGTTACCAGCAGCCTTGTCCCCCCACTTTGATCTAGTGGTAAAAGCATAAGACATTGTGTTGGATTAAGCGCACGTCACGACTTCAAACCTTGAGGGATAATAGTTTAGTATTTAAGTGGAGAAGAGTAGAGGGTGGACACATTATCACCGAGGTTAGAACCGTGCCCCCAAATATACAAGTTACCAGCAACCTCTCTACAATGAACCTCCCTCTTTTACCAGAAAAAACACTGTTCCAAGCAGAGCATCAGCCCCAAAAGATTCTTACTTAGTAGTAACTGACATTAGCACTGAGATCTCATGCACGTTCAGCTGCTAGGACACTCCAATTCAGCAGGAAGCGGCCCCCACTTCCTCACAATAAACCTGTGGTTACTCCTATCTTCAATGGACTGACTGTATGGCAGACAAAAAATCAATTATTTAGAACAGCCAGCATGCCATAAAAAATGAAGTTCCCCACCATTTCTCCTTGAGCAAATTATAGCCACTAGCTCCTTGCCTGGTCTCATTTGGATAATCAAGGAAAGAGAATTATGAAAGGTCCCGCAGGCACCTCATAAAGATAAGCATCTTATGTTGACCTCTTGTAAAATATTTATTTCATTCCAGGGTTGGTGGATGAATGGCGCTAATAAACTAAAATAGGTGACAACTAATGGCAAGATCAGGTATATCCAAGCAAACTCTGATATGACTTGAAAGAACTGTCAAATATCATTTCTCATATGAAGCTCTCGTAGCAACAATGAACTCTGTCGAGTAGTTCCATGACAAAGGATATACACGCAGTGGCAGTTTCTGCAATCCAGGAAGCAGGTGCCAAAAGAGGAGATAACTTCCACTTCCTTGAAAATCCGGAAAATGTACTTCTCAAGGCGACAAAGGCAGTCCATAATTATGATATGACCTTATTCGCCCATCATATCCTGCAGTAACAATAACTAAACCCCAGGCATGAGAACTGGATGAACTCTGGCAAGAACATTTTAGAAATTTGTATTGAGATTTACACATGGCTGAAGGCACTGACTGAGGACTTGATACTGGAAGCTTCTCTTCAGGCCAGGTCGCAGATCCCTTGGGAATTGCCTCCAAAAACAACCCTTTTCCTAAAGAGAAACAAGGAGAAGCCGAGAACGGGAAATTGTTTAAGCTTTGACTTACTCCTTGTGAGTGACACTGATTCTCGTGGTTGACATTTTTCAGGCCAGACCAAGGTACTGCAATGGATGAATCACTATAGAAGAACTCAAATGATCTCACTGTTTCAGGTTGAGACACAGAAGACTCTTCTGGAATGTGAAAGTTCCAGAGATAGACATTAGAATCTTCAGATGCAGAGATGATATGCTTCCCATTTGAGGACAAAGCAGCAGAGAGATGGCTTCCTGCATTTCTTAAACCTAGAGAATAACACAACAGAAAGTTAAAGAAGAGACAAGGAGAAACAAAATCAAAACTCCACCAGATATCCAATGACCTGAAGAAAATAACTACATACGAAAAAAAAATTAGGTTGACAGCAACCCATATTTGTAGACAACTACAACATCAACCTATGTTGCTATGCGTGTTGGATTCTTGTGTATTTTTGGAGAATCCATCACGGGTGTGACATTGAAAGTGAAGAGTCCACAAAATTAGATATCAACTAGAAGGCCTCTTCAATGACACGAAAAGAATGGAGAAGCCACTCAAATGACGGAAAATAGGCATACAAAATAGGACATCATCTAAAACTAGGGAAGTGAACATACCTCTGTATTTGCCAATCACATTGATCCCGCTAAGGATTCTTACAAGGGAGTCTGCACAAGTAACAATCACTTTACTTGGGTCTTTTGGTAGAAACTGCATTGGAGTAACGTTTATCAGCATCTTATTACATTGCTATACAGAATTAATAAGCAGTATAGACAATAGTATCTGGGTGATGTATACTAACCTGAAAGCCAGTAATTCTTTTGCAAAGTGACTTCTTCTTACTGCCCAAACAAATCTGCTCCTCCAGTTGAATCTCATGATCTGTGATAGTCCAAAAATGTCAAAACACATCTCTACTTTGGTATGAAATCTGTACCAAAAATGTCAAAACAGATTTCTACTTTGCTGTGAAATCTGTATGACAGACTGTCCATACATTAACTGCAAAAATATGCACAAATTCTCAGTCACTGCAAACTATATCTGCACTTTTTCATTTCTTATCATAAGAATTTTTATAATGTGCATCAGAAATTGGCATCTGACTAACATATGATGCTCATACAAACTAAATTACAATCAGGTAACAGTAATACTACTCTGATAAAGCCCACAGAAAGAAAGGAAACAGAGCATGCGCTGTAACGACTCTGGAAAATCAAAAGACAAATGAAAATGGCAAACATTCCAACCACACCCACAACACACACAAAAAAAGGAAAGGATAATAACATTATACATGGTTATCTACCTAAAATCCGCTTGATGTCAATCAACTGAAACAAAAGAAACAACATGGCTAAAAGTTCTAAAATAAAAATACCAGTCCTAAATGCAGGTGATTGATGCTAGTTTTGGTATCTATAGATAAAAGAGGAAACATTACCCATTAAACTAAAGAAGCAACATGTGCCTGCTATAGAACCAATAATCCCACCCTGCATGAGAAGTAGATAGCTTGTTTAATGAACTGCTTAAATTTCTGAATCTATAAGGGAAGTTCATAACAGGAAGGAAGATACAAATAACGGACCTTCCCATCAGGACGATAAGAAATAGCAGTCACAATGTCTTTTATGTCCGTCCAAGTCACAACATGACCGCTGTTAATCGACCAAATACGAACTTTTCCATCTATTGAACCACTTATGAAGTAATCATCACCTACTGGATTAAATTGTATGCAAGTCACTGAAAACAAAAAGAAAGAAACTAGTGAGTAATGCAGTTTGGAACTAGAATGACAGAAACTCATAACAGATTGGTTAATCAGCAAAGATACAAGCCTGAATCAGAAAAATGAAGAATGATCTAACAAAAGGTTTGGTGCATACCATAATTACTGTGTGAAAAAACTTTGAGGCACTTATCATATCCAACTTGCCACAGACGAACAGTTTTGTCAGTTGATGATGATAGCAAATACTGCATTAATAATAGATAATAAAATAAAACTTGATTAGATTCAGAGTTGTTCAGAAAACTTTAATCAAGTACAGTGCAATAAAACTAAATTGTTCAGAAAACTTTAATCACGTATAGTGCAATAAAACTAAATTGTTCAGAAAACTTTGATCAAGTATAGTGCAATAACCTACATTGTTGTTTGACCATGAAACATCCAATATATCGCCACTATGTCCTTGGAATACATGCAGTGGTTCTTCCAGAATTCGAAAGACCTTAGGCGGGAAAACGACACAGGAAGACCCTGTTGTTTTCTTTAGACCCCTCAATTTATTGATTCTCTGTTTCTCTGTCACCAAAGGAGAAAGTTGTGAAAGATGGTTCACCGTGAAGTACATGCAAGACAGATCTAAGTCTGGAATATCAATTTCCTTGGATCTCTCATCTTGCACCACTTTCCATACACACACAATCTTATCTTCACCAGCACTGGCTAGGTATTGACCATCAAGGCTGAATTTCATAGTTAATATTGAGCCTTCATGAGCCTGGATATCTTGCCCCACAAAAAGTGCAGAGAGTTCATTTAATTGCTTCTTGCGGTGGTGAACCTTAGCTCTTTGAACCCTAGACCTTTGGACAGGGTTGGAACTATTGGCCTTTGAATTGTTACTCCTCCCTCTGCCATTTACAGTGCACGTCAATGATCGCAATCTATTTATTAAACGCCTCTTTACTACATTCAGTTTCCTCCCAGCATCTCTACTGACCTCAAATTCTCGTTGTCCAAGTTGATGAATTATAGGGGACATACATGAGTTCTTCGACTCTTGAGTCCTCCGCTGTTGTTCCAATTTCAAAATTCTGTGATTATTCTCGGCCTGGTCATGTACATTGTACTCGCTTCCAGTATCTGAATTGCCACTCCAACACACAAATGTCTCATTTGAATCCAACTCTTTATATGAACCCAAAACACCAACAGACAAACCGGGTAGAGGAACTTCAAGAGAAGGAAATTCCTCTTCAAGAACTGAAGTCCGCACCACAGCCTCGCTACTCTCCATAATCCGTTCAATTTCACAACTAGAATCAGAACTTAAACATACATCTATTTGATCTTCTCTAGCATTTACAAGTAAGCCCATCGAGGTAAGGAATTCCCTACGGCGCTCTCTAACACTGGTGGGACTTCTAATCCACACATCATATTGGTAGCTACTAGTAACACAATTAACAATACTGGGGTGGTAAGAACCAAAATCAGGTACCTGGGCAATGTTCTCAAAGGCATCAAAAAATACACCTTCTTCATCATCACGGATGCTATCCATTACGCCTTTGAGTTCACCCCATGAAACCCCACAACAAGAAATCACCTTTTCTTAACCTCCAGGCAATTTGCTGACTTATTCCGTCCTTAAGAAAATTTTAAAAAAATTACAATTTAGTAAAACAAAAAGAATCACAAACACGACTACCAAGTAAATAACAATTTCATTATTTTAGTGACAACAATATTAAAAAAACTGTACTTTTAACAGTACAATAACCAAACAGCAAGGATCTTAATTTACACCTCCCCCTGCAACAATAACATAATTTCAAGAAAAGAACTCTTTTATGTTGTATTCCACTATAGTTCCTGTAGGCTACATATGTATAGGAACCCTGAAATACGAAAACTACCAGCATTAAGAGGCAACCAATAAATAACAGAATTGAAAGAATTTATTTGCTCACATGGGTCCAGCATATTTTGTACAAAATTGAATCCCAGACACACACACACACTCTCTCCCGTAGTAATTAATGGAAGAAGATGGGACTTACTAGAACTGGGGAAGTAAAAAAAAAAAGGTAAGGAAAAAGAATGGTAGTCCTAGAGAAACGTAAACAGAAACGAGTAATAAGAAGAAACAAGACTATATACACCACTCTCTCTCTCTCTCTCTCTCTCTCTCTCTCTCTCTCTCTCTCTCTCCTGCACTTTTTATCCTATTATATTCAGTTTTAAAACTAGGAAATAATGAGTTTATACTAATTATATCCTTAAGGACTATTTGGTAGCTGATTTTAACTGTATTAGTAATATGGATAATAGTTAAAACGTCGTTATTTAATTTTACAAATATTAGTCATTTCATCTTATACCGCACATAAGTTAATACATTAATTTTTTTATAACTTAAATATTATATAAAATATATAATATTATATTAAATATTTATATATAATTGTAAGAATCTTTTATTTATGATTATTATATGACCCTATTTTTAAGTACAAGCTAATTTTTTTCCTAAATAAGTGAATTTTTCTTTCATTATAAATGACTCCTCAAACATCTCTCAAGAAGAAGAATCTCAAGAAAAAAAATAAGACTATTTTCCCCCTGTTTATTATTTTATAACATGTCATCAACAATTAATCTCTAACCAATTATGTTTTCAATCTGCTTTATTCTGCTTCATCAAAAGTTGAGTTAATTGTCCAATGAAGCCCCAACCAAAGTCATAATTATTGGTTTGCTATTTGTTATTGTCAAGTAACATCTATCATCTATTTGTTAAATAATTTAGAGTATGTCATATTTGTTAAATTAGTACCGTCTCTCATCTTTGCTAAATATATTCAACAAATATATTACATAAATAATGAGCAGAGATACTGTATGCAATGCAATCATGATGTTAAATTCAAATTATGTTACATGTAAATCAAATACATATAGTAACACAATATCTACCACTTGCTTTTGAAAAATCTATATATATATCCTATAGGTTATTAGTACACGTGTATGTACTGTATACCATTTTTACTATATTCTTTTGGTATACTTCTTTATAATTCTCAAATTTAAAGATACACGAAAGTACTAATTTTTATTTTTGTATTCTTTAGAAACTGTTTTTAATGGCAGGAAAAGAAGATGATTTGAGTGTTGACCTCCTTTAACAAAGTAGTGATGTTTTACGTAATGGAGTTTCGGGTTAATTCTTATTAGTGGCACGGCGGAAATATTTTTTGAAGCCTTATTATGATTAGATTTATTTGTGATTATAATTATTTCAATTGGATAAAATTTTATGATACTTTAAAGTTTCTTTACACAAAATGGTGAGAGATCGAATTTGAATCTCAATGCACCATGATAAGATGTTAAATTTAAACCTCATCGATTTATGATTAAATATGTCTTTATATGAATGAGATATTGGGTTTAAGTCTCAAAGTACCACGTTTATAATATTATGATGGCCAAAACAAATAATTTATTTATGATGAAAAGTCATGAAATTCGCCCCATTAATTTACTTTATTGAATATGGCGTGGAGGAGATTAATAATAATAACTCCTAAAACAGATGTTATTTGAAGCTTGTGATACTTTATATGCTAGAGAAAGATTCTCTACATTATATGTATGCCTCGATTTGCTCATGAAGAAGAAGTATATTGAAGGAGGTTCTAAGTTATCATGATTGATATGTATAGAGCACGTTCAAATATTTATACTCCATTCCATAAGGAAAATGTAATAGCATTAAGTTTGAATGGATACGAATTGTAAAGATACATCCAAATATTTATATTTCATTTCTACAGAGAACTTTTGATAAATAAACACAATTTCATTCCCTAAGGTGAATGTGATAGTATTTGGTAAAGCTCTCAAATACAAGCATATTCTTGATTGTGAAGATATCATGATCCACCTCCCAAAGAGGTATTTATACTTTAAAATTTGCTCTTTTGAAATTTACTCAACCAAACAGTACATGTCATGGTAAACTTGGAGTTTACTAGTACAAATTACTTTATCTTGGAATGATGTGCATATTGAGTATTAAACATATATTGAAGAGCTAGAAGATTCTTCAAGAACTATTATGTTATTTGTTCTCATGATAAGTTGACTGGATCAACTAATGTTGGGACTGCATCCTGTAAATTCTAAAAAATATAAAAGGTGAACATGGTCCCGTTCACTTGTTATGTGATATATTGAGATGCATCTATAAGATAATCACATGTATGTTTATTGTCAACCTGCAATTTGACATTCATAAAATTGCTTGCTCAAAATAATTGAGTTAAGAGCATTATTTCTAGATTATGTAATCAAGATAATTCATCTCGATAATGTTGATTAATATGCAAGTTGGTTTGGTGTTAGATACCTCAAATAAATAAACTAAATTTTTGCTTATGAGAACAAAACTTTATATGTTGGTTTATTATGATATATTTCGTAAAATAGTACTTGTATGAATCAAATTAATAAATTATGATTAATTTCCACTCTCAATTGGTTTAGGGTTAGAAGCTAAATATTTTCTATCAAAATACTTTTGATGTGAAATATATGATTAATGAATATATCATGATGCACAAAGATGGATTCTCCAAAATAAATTGTTGATATATGTTAGTTTTCCTAACATAAGGGGAAGATAATAGGCGGCTATGAAATATAGTGTGAATTATCATCTTTATGATCTTCATTCAAAAGATAATTCAAGTCAAATGCTAGAAGCATTTACTGACTCAAATTAATTTCATATTTAACTGCAAAGGCTCCTATTGAGTGTCCCTAAATGATATAATTTATAACATGCATGAAGCATAATAGACCAATCAGTTCTAAATATAATAATCCTTGAAAATGATAAAGGAGCAAAAGATCATAATAAAGAGACAATATGCTCTTGAATAGTCTACGACATAACACTTCATGAAACCTCATGAGAGGTTTAGGTACCTGAAAATAATGAAGTGATGAGATCTCAAAAGGGTATGTCCTATTGCGAATTGATATATTTTTCGATGATATCTTTGATACAATATGGTGTAATATTGTACAAGATTATGAAGATTTGAATTCTATATTTAAATAAGCATGCTAATGTAGAAATACTTGTCAAGCGAAAAGGTGCACTTGGTAAGCGTAAAGCTTATTTGACTTGAAGTTTAGATACTAGAAGACATCGTGTTTGATATTGTCACTCGATAAAATTTATATGAGAAAAATCTCTTAAGGTCAAAATGCGTGAAGCATATAAAGTTTTTGGGAAACTTATTTACAATCCTTATAAGACATATACTCTTGCAGAGTTTTTCAAACGCAATAAATTATCTGCTGAAGTGAGAAACTTACAGAATTGGATTGGTCCTGTAGTACCATATCTTATGCAATTGGTGTATTTATATATCTTTTTATAACTATGAGCATGATATAGTTATAGTCCTATATGGAGATACTGAAATAAAATCACTTGCAAAGTGCTTGTATGAATATGTTCATCCAAATAAATATTGTCAAGATTTTATTTTTCATGAAATACAGATATTTAAAGGATATTTCACCAAGGTCTTTCTACACATATGATCTTCAAAAGAATAGTGATATCAACGTGTAACAATTCGTTCAAGTGATCATATGGTTGATTTAGTCACGAAGTCTTTATCAACTACAACCTTCAAGAAGATGGTGCAAACGATTGAGATGCGAAGATTCAAATTTTTGAATTGATGTTCGCATGAGGGGGAATTAATGCGCACTGTACTATATTTTTCCCTCAGAAAGTTTTGTTCTGCTAGATTTTTCTTGTAAGGTTTTAAGTGAGGCAACCTAGATGCGTATTATTATATATGTGTGCACTTTTTTTTTTTACTAGATTTTTTTCCACCAGATTTTTACTAGTAAGATTTTAACGAGACACATTATTTTTCAAATAGATATTCAAGAGGGAGTGTTATAAAATATATGGTATTATATTGAATGACTATTTATGGTTGTGAGATCTTCTATTTATGCCTATTGTATAACCCTATTTTGAGTATAAGCTAGTTTTTCCCCTATAAATAAAGAGGTTTTCTTTCATTGTAAATGTCCCCTCAAGCATCTGTCAAGAAGAAGAATAAGACTTCTCCTTTCTTTTTTCTTCTTCCTAAATATTGTTCTTATTTTTCTTTATTGTTTCATAAAAAATGTGTATTTCATTATGCATTCTAAATTTCAAAACAAATATCGTATTAATTTTATATATCAATAACATATTTTCTAACTAATTACCAAATATAGTATACTTAATTATACATAAAATTATTACTTCTTTATTATCTTCCAGACGACCCTTAAATGTTTGACCTTCATTGTTGTTCAAGAAACAAATAATTAGTTTTAGTCCTTTCGCTACCTTTTCAGGTATAATTTATATATAAAATAATTATTTCACGTGGTTGGTGGTACAAAATAAGACACTTGGTAAGTTATACATTATTTAATTGTAACTAAACATTAGATAAAGTTCTATTAAATTATATACCATTATTATTTTCTAAATACTTAAGTAGATACATGTTATATGGAATAATTGCTCTAGTATTCAATATATATATAAGTTTAGTTAATAAGGATATATGTTTTTGTCATTCCACAAGAAAAATTGCATACATTGTAATAACTTTTAAGTGCATAAACCACGCGAGTTATTTCAATTTTCTTCAGTTCTTTTTTCTTATGGCTTGTTAGGCCATGAGATGAATCATGATATGAATCATTTAAAATGAAATTGAATTACATCTGGACATGCAGGTTTATGAAAACTTTTAAATTGTCCAAATTCCTTATACAATCTTATCAAAATAAGCAAAAGTTCATAACATAGTATTATACACTCACAAAATTATTTTTTTAAAA
>JBDJHY010000097.1:5782948-5803520 GCA_039654485.1 Withania somnifera
AGTTTTAGAATGATACAAGTATTATGGCATAGTTAAGAGGCTTAAGTCATCTGCGGTCCCCTTGAAGTTGTCCACAGAATCTGCTTAGACACCTCAACCCAGAAGTGTACCTATTAAACACTTCAACTATTCAAAAGTCGTTCTTGTTAGACCCAAAATGTTGACATGGCAAAGAATGTGTTTCACTCTCTTTATGCACGTATAGCAATTTCAAATGATGTTTCCTCTTTTCCTTTTCTTTTAATATGCACCTAAATAATCAAAAAAAGGGAAAAAAGTCTTCCTCCTTTCACTGTCCTCCCCTCTCTGCAACTAATTTGTAGCCATTCCCCTTATCATCCCCCTCTCTGCAACTCTTAGCTTGTTTTATTTGCCTTGACGATGGATGTTTGATGAGGAAAATCCAACGCGAGGTACCTTGTTGTATGTTATCAGTAGATGGCGTAATCTCAATTGACGAAACCCGCAGAGGAGCTAATGCTATATTGGAGGTTTGGAGAGACTATTGAGTCTAAAGGATTTAAATTGAGCAGGTCCAGATGGAGTATTTGAAGTGCAAGTTCAGTGGGGTGGAGCAAGAGGAGGACGTGATAGTGAAGTTGGATACCCAGGTTATCTGTAAGAAGGATAGTCTCAAGTATTTTTGGGGTCTATGAGGGAGAGATTGGTGAGGATGTTTCCCACGGTATTGGCGTAGCGTGGATGAAATGGAGGCTTTTATGTGTAGCTTTATGTGATAGGAGGTTGCCTCTTAAAATAAAAGGTAAGTTTTACATAGTGGTAGTTAGACCAACTATGTTGTATGCGACAGAGTTTTGACCAGTTAAGGATTCCCACATTCAGAAGTTGAAGGTGGCGGAGATAAGATATTGTTATGGATGTGTGAGTATACTAGAAGTAATAGGATCCGGAATGAGGTTATTAGAGGCATGGTAGGGGTGAGCGCGGTGGTAGATAAGGTGCGGGGGGTGAGATTGAGATGGTTTGGGCATGTGCTTAGGAGGGATACAAATGCCAATAGGTAGTTATGAGAGATTGGCGATGGATGGTTTCAAGAGAAGAAGAGGTAGATTGAAAAATATTGGAGGGAGGTGATATTGCAGGACTTGAAGAAGTTAACGCTTACTGAGGACATGACCCTAGATAGAAGGATGTGGAGGACGAGTATTAGAGTAGAATGTTAGCAGGTTTGGGGTTAGTTTTGTGGGTAGGTAGGTTTGCTTTGTCTGTCTCTGATGCTTAGGGTCATGATACGCTAGTGTAGTTTCTGGCTCGCAGAGTTTTGGAGAAGTTTGTTGCTACTTATAGCACGAGGGACTATTATTTGTTGATAGCTTTGCATTTGTTGTTATCTTGTTGTGTTTCTTTCCATTGTTCCATTATGTGACTGTAGTGGTCCATGTTAGTATAGTATGCCATTTTCACATCATATTGTCTTGAGCCGAGGGTCTTTCAAAACAATCTTTCTACCTGACTCTTATATAGCAGTATGAACTACGTACATTCTACCCTCCACAGACCCCACTGTGTGGGAATATACTGAGTATGTTATTGTAAAATGTCTTTTTGGATTATTGAAATGGAGTTACTTTTCTTTAAACAAAAACATTATTTGGATTCAATTGCGACGTGTCATCATGTTGTTGGTCCATATGCTATTACACAAACTTTTGTTTATTAGCATGTCATTTTATGTCAAATAGGTACAAATTTATTAGGATTAAATTTTTCAATAGGTACATGCATAGAGTTGAGGTGTCTAGGTGAATTATATGGACAAGTTTAAGGGGCTATAAATGACTTAATCCTTTTTAAGATTACATGTTCTAAAAATCTTTTGGTCATTCAAATGTTATGACATTCAATTTATAAGCTTCAAAAGTCTTCTCTTTTTAAATTATTTGTCTAGTTAAACTATGTCACATAAATTGAAACAAACAGAATAACGAATATCACATTGTGGGGCATCATCCCACTTGGTATATGATTAGATGAGGAAGCAAAATTGAATGTTGGGAAGACTTGAATGGCGGTCCAAGACATACCATGGTTCTCATATTTGACTAAATTTAAATGTTAGTCATGTGAGTAGAGTTGGAGACCGCTTTAACGAAGCACATAGGAAATCTAATTATTGTACTAGATATGATGACTGATAGATATTGTATAGCTATGCATATTCAAAAGAGAAAATATCACGTAATAACATTTAAATTGGGTTAAACATAACCAATAGAATTTATCCTTACCAGAATATGTGGTGAACCAGATGTAACAACTGCAACATTATAACAAGGCTTAATAGATAGATAGCCCCTTAAAATTGACAGAATATTCCATCTAGACACTCAAACTAAGTCCTGTTTCAATTGAACACCTTAACTTCTAATAAAGTGTTCCAATTAGACACTTTTGATTCAAATTCTGAAAAAACTTTATTGCATGTTTTTATTTGTTTATAAGATAGTCAAGTTAACTACATAAGATATGTCATCTCTTTTCATTATACACATCAACCTTGAATCGAAATCTAGAGTTTTACAGCTTATTGAGGAGAATGTGCATATGATTAAAAGAAATGACGTATTTTATGTGGTTAACTGAACCATCTAATAGACGGATAAGAACATATACAAAAAGAATTTCAATATTTGAACCAAAAGTTTGACTAATTGAAACACTTTTTTAGGAGTTGAGGTGTTCAATTGAAACAAGGCTTAGTTCGAGCGTTTAGATGGAATATCTTGACAAATTTAAGGGGTTGATTATGTATTAAGCCTTATAACAAGGAAAGCTATGACCATGCAACTTAAACTGGTGGTTTTAGATGTAAAGAGAAAGAGAGTGAGAAAGGAAATGAGTCACAAACAACTGAGAAGTTAGTGATGGGAATAAAAGGGCACTAACAATTTAGTGCATAAACTACAAGAGGAGGGAGCAAGAGACATATATGGAAAATTGCCGACGGAGACATCATGTGTAAGTAAATGTCAAGTTGCATTAAGAAAGTAACAAGGAAAGTTTTGGGAGTTTCTAAAAGACCTAGCACCTCAAATTCATGCGTAGTTAATGAACCGGTTTGAAGGTGTAAGATTATAGGGAGGAAGGTCTTTAAGAGGGGATGAAATATATTTAAAATTTCATGGAAGGAAGTCTCGGAAGATGTACGAATCTCTTGGGATCCTTGTAGACTAATAGGGTACAATATATTATCAAGATTTATATAGAACAATTAACCCCCTTTTCTCAAATCATATGACACCACTTTCTTTTTAATCTGTCCCAAAAAGTATACAACCTTTCTATATTTAGATATTAGTTTTGTGGGTTCATTGGTTAGTACGCCTCAGGTGCTTGTAAGGCTGTGACCAAGGTCTTCCGTCTCCAGTTTGCCGGCCGATTAGATCTCTAAGATTAACCAGCTAGCTAGGTTGGTTTGGCTATTCTTTCCTATTGAAAAGGAGTCAGCTGTCTGCACAAGTCACCTTTTTCTAGGTTCTGCTGAACGACACGACATTTTCGTTCAAATGTTAATTTTAAATTTCACATTTCCCATTATTAGTAGCCGAAGTGTGGGCCAGCTCCCTCAATGAGGTGATTCGTAGCCACACAAATGTTTAAGGCTTAAAGCTTTTGTCTTTCTTTCTTTGATTTTATACCTAATCAAATAGTGTCATATAAATCGAGACAGAGGGTATAGTTGGGATTAAAAATTTAGTTATGCTGGTAATTTTTTTTTTAATTGTTAGTTAGCAGTCATTTAGTGTTGTTAGAGGTTCATGTGCCCGTAGAAATGAGTACGCCTAGTGCCAGTGATAATAAGTTTTATGATATTGGACCGATGAAAGAAATGCTCTCCGGCTAGACTTTCTAGACAAGTCATCTTTTAACCTAAAATGGATTGCCTTTCTGTTTGGGGGCCTACTTCGGCATCTTATGGACGGAATCTTGTCAATGGGGGAAAATAGTATATTTTATAACATGGGGTTCAAATCTTATGAAATCTCTAGGTGTAAATATGGTGCGGAAACCTGGTACAAATGGGTCGAGCACAGTCGGAATTTAATGAGGATGAAGATTAGCATTAACGTCTTGAAGTAGTTAGTTTTTTATTTATTGAAGCATCGAAGGAACAGAGGAAAGTAGTTAGAAGATGGAAAATAGAGGACTTCTCAGAATTTTAATGCAATCTCAAATAAATGACAGATATGTTGCTTTTGTTTCCATTCAAGGACTGAGCAAAAGAGGAGACATCTGTCAAAAATTAAAAAATCACCTATACTAGGCTCGTATCTTATAAAGGAGGTTGGGGGAAACATTGTCATAAAATGGCAAAGCTTATATATGAGCCACCAGCAGAACAGAAACCAATGAATAGCAGTGAAAGGTCACTGGGAACCACTTCAAGTGACCTTCAACAACAATAGATGGATGACAGAGGCAATGAAGAAGTCACAGGTACAAGTTGAAGGTGATTGCATAAGAATTACGGGTGGAACATCAGCATCAGAGAAAGATCACTCAACAGGTGCAATGTCAGTAAATTTCAGAGTCCACTACAGGAGATCCCAACCTTAAATGATGTAAGGAGATGGGCATGCAACACCTGGAAGTTAGTCGTAGGTGTCAGTAAATTCGGCATGAATGAAAAACAGTTCTTCAAATTTCCTTCAAGAATTTTGGCTGAACACTTCATGTCAGTGGTGTGGATCCGGAAGAAGATGAACCTGAACTTCGATTAGTAGAAGTCAACTAAAGGTTGCTGGCAGCAGAAGTGAGGATTGTATTGGGCTTGAATAAGACTTCTAGGTCTATCTTTGAGCTTCTAGGTCTATCTTTGAGCATGTGGTTGTAAAAATGTTCAAGCAGATCGACCAGTGGTATTTTATCGAGACAAAAGAGGAGACATCTCTCAAATTAAAAGATCACCTATACTAGGCTCATATCAAGGTGAAGGGTGATGGGAAGCTGGTACTGTTGTACTCTTTAAAAATGTTTACGATGCGTGTCAGATCCTCCAAAAATAATGTATTCTTGAAGGATTTGACATGGGTACGGCAACATTTTTTGAGAATCCGAGAAACTTAGGTCCGAGGGAGATAGAAATTACTAGTACAGGTTTTGGGTACAATATCCCGATCTGGTGCGAAGCTCCCGTGGTTGAGAAAATAGAATTAGAAAAAGAGGATGGGGGCTTTGGTCCAGTGGGTAATTAAAGGGGTCAACCCTTTTTAGTGAGGGATTCAGCAGTCCATAAATCAAACCATCTGGGCACCTTGAAAATAGGGAATATTTAATTTGGAGGGTACGTGGGCTAAAATCAAAAGGGGAAGGGCCATTATGTGCCATAGTGGGCCAGGTTTGGAAACGGGGGATATTTGGGCCTTGGAACTTTAGACCTAAAAGAGAAGACACAAAGTTGTGGCGATGCTTAAGCCCAGGAAATATACACAGTAAACATCGAGATAATTGCAATTTATTTCAACTGAATACACACAATAGCTTCGAGAATTTGGCAACGCAAGATAAGGAATAAGAAGAATTCTGCGTGCGAGCAAAGGAATGAGATCTTGCTAGGAGTAGAGACAATAGTAGTGGCAGCAGAATCAACTGTGGTGAAGAGAGAGGAACCGAAAAGAATACAATTGAAGCTGCAGGGAGAAAACACCGGTGTTATCTCATAAGTGGAATTCCTTTGAAGATTCAATTACCAACAAAAGAAAATGCTCAAACATCGAGTACTCCTATCTAGATTCAACAACATATAATTAAATTAAGTACAAAATTTGGAGTTGATTTAAAAGATTGCGAGGAGAAGGAAAAGGAGCTTTTTATGAAGATTGCCGACAACAAGCAAGATAATTAAGAGAAATAGGGGGAACAATCAGTCATTAAAAAGGAAGGGGAAAAGAAACTGAATGGTTTGGAGCTGGATAGCAAGTGCATGAGTTACAGTACTAGAAGTAGTAGGGATACTTGGCAATAACGAATAGTGAAGCTAAAACAGAGTGTCTTGGAACATAAGGGGGACGAATTTTGCTAGTGAAAGAGGTGATAAAAAATATACTGCATAAAGCTAATGTGGTTTGTTTCCAGGAGACAAGGGTGGAAGGGAAAACACACATATAGTAAAAGAAATATGGGAATAATGGGTCAATTATGTTCAGTTGGACCTAGTAGGACTAGGGAAGGTATATTCATTATGTGGGATAAAAGGGTGTGGAAAGGAGTGGTCTACAGTGTGAGGACACACTCAATGACTTGCAGTTTTTTAGGGTAGTATCGAGATTTCAATTAGCATCGTATTAGGGTTTTATGCCCCAAATGATATAAAGGAGAGGGAAGAGACCTGGTGGGAAATTGGGGGTAGTTCAAGGGTTAGTTACAGGACCTTGGGTTCTTTGTGGAGATTTCAACAGTCAGACATCATAACAGAAAAAACGGCAACACAATTAATAAAGGAGTTATTGACTTCTCTGATTTTATTGAGGATATGGAGCTGGTGGATCTAATACTGTTAGGGGAAAGTTTAACTCGAAAGAAAGGTGACAGACACACAACAGCTAGACCAGACAAATTTTATTTCTTGAAGAATGGGAAATAAATTCCACAATCACAAGACAAAATATACTACATAGAGTGACTTTTGACCACTCACCTATAATGCTACAATGTGGTTATTAGGAGACTACAAAGTCATATTTCAAGTTCAAAAAATGGTGGTTGGACATAGAAAGGGAATTTCAGGTACTCGGGGGCTATTGTCCAAGGTGATAGAGAGATTGATGAGGATGTCATATATTGCATTGGTGCAGGGTGGTTGAAATGGAGGCTAGCTTCAAGTGTCTTATGCGATAAAAAGGTGCCACTGAAACTTAAAGGTAAGTTTCATAGAGTAGTAGCAAGACCATCTTTGTTGTATGCGGCGGATTACAAAGTGTTGGTCAATCAAGAACTCTCATGTACAAAGGATGAAAGTTGCGGAGATGCAGGTGTTAAGATGGATATGTGGCTTACTAGGAGAGATATAGTCAAAACGTAAATATATTTAGGGCAAGGTGGAAACAGTGTTTGTGGCGGACAGGACATTGGAGGCTAGACTAAGATGATTTGGACATGTCAAGAGAAGATGAGCAGACGCCCTAGTGAGGAGGTGTGTGAGGTTGACGTTTGGGGCCCGAGGAGAGGTAGGTGTAGATGCTTTAAGAAGAAATTTCTTCTGGCAGGGGAATGAAGATGGGGATTTTTTTTTTAGCTAAATGGAGAAGTTAACAGGAAGCAAAAGAGGAGTGTGGCTATCAGGGACATGAAAATGCAGAACATAAGTTTAACGATGAAATGGCTATAGAAGTTTGTAATAGTGGACAGTATGCTGTGGAAGGGGTTATTAGTGCGAAATATGAAATGGAGGATAAATAAATAACAAAGATGGTGGTTACCCCCGATTTAGCATTTGGAGATCCATCAGGAACCTTTGACCTCTAGTTTTTTTAGATCTAGCTTCAAAGTAGGGAATGACATGAAAGTGTCCTTTTGGTAGGAAAAGTGGATTGAACACGAACCTCTAAAACAGCTCTATCCGGACCTTCACATCTTATGCCTTTACCAACAGGTCACTGTGGCTGAAATGTGGACATGATAGGGATGGAATCTGCAACTTAGAAGGAATTTGAATAATTGAAAAATGAAAAAGACGGATGCTTTCTACAGTACAATGAATCATTTCAGTACGAAGAGGACATAGTAACTTGGAAGATAGGTAACAAACGACTTTCACTGTCAATTCTACCTACAGTAAATGCAATTGCATCAAACACCAGGGGAGGGGGTTTGACACTGATGATAGGGAGGGTAAAGCCCTCATATAAGGCATTAACTGTTTCTCTTGGTGGTTGTCTGAGGAAGCATTTGTGGGAATATACTGGCATGTTGTGGGAATATACTGGCATGTTGTTAGCTAAGGAAGAAGTCTTGACACAGGAAAACTTGAAGAAAAGAGGTTTCAACTATGTTCTAGGTGGTACTTATGTGGGGAACAAGCAGAGACAGTCGGCCATCTTTTTTTTACATGGCATGGAGGATCTTCATCATCTTAAGAAAGATCACATGAGTGAAGCCAAGGAATGTAGAAGGTATTCTAAAATGCTGGATCAATGTGGGAAATGCTACAGATAAGGAAAAAATATGGATGATTGTCCCAACATGTATTTGATGGACAGTGTGGAAAGAAAGAAATCACAGATGTTTTGAGGGCACGCGGAACAATTTACAGAAGTTTAAGATGAATCGTTTAACTTAGTGTTGTGAAAGACGAGCGCCTTTTCGCCTTTGGCGACGAGGCGATGGCTTATTGCCATTTATGCCTATGGCGTGTCGATAAAAAAAGGGGAGAAAATAACGAGAAAGGCGACACTTTTTCTAATTCTTTTTTAGAAGGGCACAAATTAGGGTTTTAAAGGGTAAAAAGATTAATTTTGTGTCCGCTATTTTCAAAGTTCTAGCAGCTATTCACACTTACCAGCTACTTTATCTACTTGTGTCGACACAACAGCTACCAGCTCAGCTTCTCTGGTAAGTCTTCTCTTCAGTTTCTCTTCTTTTCTTCTTCTCTGTTCATCAGTTGTGTTTTTTTTCTTCCGTTCTCCTTTTTTCCTTCTTCTCTGGACCCGATCTCTGTTTTTACTCTTTGTTTTTTTTCCTTCAGTAGGCAAAACTGCAGAACTCTGTTGTTTTCCTCCTCTATTTTATGCAGAGAACCTTATTTTTTGTTTGTTTAATTAATAATTTAATTATATATTATTTAATAAAATAATTTTTTAATTAATAATATAATTATAAGCTATTTTAATTGAAATATTTTATTTAATTTAGGATTTAGTTATTTATATATGCAATTAAATATTTTAATTTTTTGGTATTAATTATCGCTGTATATCAAAAGGGCGAGCTCCTCGCCGCGTGGCGAGCAAGTGCCTTGTCGCCTTTCGTCGTCCAAAACACTGGTTTAGCTCTTTATTACTTTTGATGTGAACGGGAAGTGTTACTTTAAACAGAAGATATTTTTGATGTTTTTGATTATTTGTGACTATAAGTACAAATAGGAATTCAATGATGAAAGTTGTAATGCTTTTTCGAGGGGGACTACATTTTTTAATGTAGTACACCTGTGGATATATATTGAGGAGTTGCATTTCTCAAAAAGATAAAAATATTGGACCGAGTTAGTTTAAATGGAGTGATGGTTTTTAAATGCAAAATATGTTGAACCAAAATTTTCGGTTTTCCTTTTCCATTATTGGTTTGGTTTAGTATTTTATAGCTTCGGGTTTCAGTTTAAAAGAAAAAGCCCCGATCACTCCGATAATTGAAATTAGATATACTTATGGGACATATATGGAGAAACAAAAATTCTGGGCCATAGGATCCCTAAGTTACCAACTTAATTGGTGCTTTAATGATAAAATGTCATTGAGTACAAAAGGGGGCAGAAAAAGAGGGATGGAACTCCTCGCCATCTTGCATCTTTGGTTCTAACTTATCGTTGGCACTAGATTTCCCTTCAATCACAACACATCAGAGTCTTGATGAATAGGAAGTTGGAAAGGCTTCAAAAAATTACTAGAAGATGAGCTGTTCCCTAAACGAATCTAGGTCCAGTTATGAATCTATTTTGTGGGTGTATAAACTATTTTATGAAATATATTCAGTTTAGGGTTGAAAGATGAAGCATTTCCTAAGCACAAGGCCATTTTGCATAAGACCCAAACATAATCCAAGTCTAGTGTTGCAGGGGTTTTATAGAAGAGTCAATATATTTATTTAAAATATATCAAGAGGGAAGGTAGCAGTCATGCACAGTGGTAACAGCATAGTCTGTAGATCGCATTTCTATCATTATATATGGATCTAATCCTATAGGTAAGTTAGAATTAGTCTTTAATCCAAAATCATTCAAAGGCTATAAAGGGAAAGAAAGGGTGAAAAAAAAAATAGGGAACATTCTGCTTGAGCTAAAAATGGGCGGAACAATAGCAGCCTGAAATGATATTAACCGTACTGATTCGTTTTCTGTTTGTCCCTGATAAAGTCATAGGTTCAAAGACGAATAACCACCAACACCAAACCAAATTCTTAACAGAACTGAAAGAACTGAATCAACCAATTACCCACCTTAACTTGCTTAGGATTGATGCATAGTAGTTTTTGTATGTATCAGTGTATCAATAAAAAGTATGGAAGTGCAATGGTATTATTGGCTAAGATTTTGCTAGCCCACTGCCTACTGGCTCTAAAGATTTTAAGTTGTAACTCTTAACCCAATGTTTAAAGCTTTTGTACAGGGAAATTAGGGTAAATGTTGTTTCTGGTTTCAGGTTTGGTTCATATTTTATTATCTCCCATCCATGCTGATATATTTTGCACTTTAATTAGCTTAATTTTACTGTTCTTTTCTTGTTTATTGGTGCTCATATATTACCAGGAAAAAATATAAGTCAACACAATTTAGTGATTCCTTCTCTCTTTCTGCAATTAGTTTCTTTTGGTGTTTTCCCCTTTTCAGATGCTCCAAGTGGTTCTGGATATCCTGGCTATTATGGTCAGGATGATGAAAGGGGAATACCTCGAGTTATCGCCGATCCTCTCGAAGCATCCTATGAGCGTTACCTGCGTAGTGGGGTACTTCAATTTCTTATTTCCTTTTGAGCTTGGTTCCTTGATACTGTATAGGTCTAATAGCGGTATAATATCCAGCAAATTTCCTCCCATGTTGGTGACTCTGCAAGATCCATGAATAGTGGAATTAGTGGCCATCCTATTGAAGATCCACATGTTATGAGCACTGGGGGATCCGGCCTGCTAGCTTTAAGAAGCAGGAATGTTGGTGGAATGGTAGGTGGCAGACCAGAAGTTACCCTTCCTCTGGATGCTAGCAGTACGTTGTTTGTTGAGGGTTTGCCTGCAGATTGTACAAGAAGGGAGGTGTCGCGTATCCTTGTGTTTTTGCTTTTCTGTTTTATTGTCATATGGCCCATTCTAGTTTTCCCTTGATTTTAGATTTTGCAGATATATTCCGCCCTTTTGTAGGTTACAAAGAAGTTAGGCTGGTACCAAAAGGATCAAGACATGTAAGATTACCTTTGACTTCTTATCAAGGCCTAGTTCTGTGTACTGTTATTTTTGATTCACTGCTCTATCAACTTATGCAGGCTGGAGGCGATCCTTTGATTCTTTGCTTTGTTGATTTCGCGAGTCCACTTCATGCAGCAGCTGCAATGGATGCCTTACAAGGTGACACACCCTTCTGTAGTCTTATCTCGTGACTGCTAGTAATACAGTTAGCCTTCATATTCTAGCTCCTTTTCTTAGCCTGCAGAAACAAGTACTTCCTTGGCTCCAATTTATGTGGCACTGTATGACTGGAGATATAAAGTTAATGGTAAAATGGGAATTTTAAGTTAAATTGTTTGTAAATATAGAGATGTGTTTGTGACAAAAAAAGTAAAGTTTGCCACATAAATTGGACAGAGGGGTACAAGATTGAGTGGTTTGGAAGTTTGAACAAGAGCAAGAATAAATATTGTTGCTTCTAAGTTGCAATACTAGAATTACCTAGTATTTTGGGGATCAGTATGGTTAAACTTGAGACGGGGAAAAGTTTCCTTTTATAGGTTTGTCAGTCAGTTGTGCAATTCTTGATTGTATGTGTTCTTGCGTTTAGATCTTTAAGAACTGGGGAAGTCAGTCCAAGTGCTGATGGGTCTTTGCTTTCCTGCTAGGCTTCGTCATTTCCTTTATATCTTATCCATATGTATTGTAATACTTTTTTTGGCTTTCTTGTGGAATATAAGAGGTTTAAGTGCTCTATAAGCAGAAGTGTCTTTGTAGCCTAATAACCTACCAAGATATTAAAGTTTTATTGTACTGTACTCTGTCCTCCTTAGGAGTGAGTAATTCATATGCAATCAAATTGTGTCCAAAGATGTGATTACTTGCAAAAACCTCAAGAATAGATTACTCGCTCTAAGTAGGCATTTACAACAACAATATAGAGTGCCACACTAACTCGTCTCCTCTACAACTTGTTCTCTTTAACATATTTGGAGGAACATCTGTATGTGGGAAGTGACACCCACCTCCCGAATTTATGGAGATCCTTGGGTCATTTTTTAGCATTTCCTCTAGATCTCTTTCAAACATATTTACCTCCTCACAAAGTACAACTTGTGGTTCGACCGGTGCTCCTTTTATATTTTATTACCTTTTTTTTTTTTGGTCAGAGCTCTTGATAAAGAACTTCTCCATGTATTCTTTAGAGTTGAGATGTGTACCTCAATATAGAGTGCTGGTTGTGAATCCTCAATCTATCATCAGAATAGCACTAAAGAAAAACCGGTGTACTGTGAATATTCTAAAAATTTCAAGGTGGAAGGGCGCTGGGGAAATAGTAGGCCTATCAATTACCTAACCCTTAATTATTATGTGGTGCTATTTCTGGACAAAGGCATAGTGCTTGTGAATTAGCTTATAAACACTGTCCCCCTTCATCAGTTGTAACTTTTGGTGGACAAATTCAACTTTTTTCTATCATTTTTTAATATGACAAAGTCTAATGATTAATTGAGAAAGGGCACAGAAGGATCTACGTAATATTGGGTGGTGGAAAAATATTTGATTTCATGTATGGCATTGTTCTTCTGCTCTAGGTTTTTTTTTCCGTTATCTCTACCCGAACATAACAGATAGGTGTTGATTGAAATTGACACGACATGCTTAATAATTTGGGGGTCTTATAGTGGAGTTTACATAAACTCCAAATTTTGACTCCTTTGTGGAGGGAGACTTTGTTTTCTCTTATTTACAAAAAAATAGATCCTTAAGTCTTTCAGTAAGACCCAATTTTGTTTTTGACAGCTCCAAATGGCTTGTGGGAAGAAGACATTCTTTATACATTTTGTGTATGATCCTTCAGGCAAAAGTTATACTCGTTAAACAAGATTAGTTTGTCTTTGTGGTGCTGTCCCCAAGGCTCAATCTTAGAAACTAGGCTTCTTCCTTTGCACGACTCTAGTGGTTAATTTATCACTTCTTCTCTAGCCCTTTCATCTTATTTGGTGGTGTAAATTGCATGTTAAAGTTTTGGTCTTCTGGCAATTCTAAGGGGATCTAACTTTCATGAAAGTTGAAGGACATCTGCAAGCTGCTCTCTTGCGCAGCTCTTCATGTCCCTTTGACTCGGCCGTAGCCTGGTGAATACCTCTTGTCATATCATGAGTTGGTTGCATGCTGAACCTTTATTGCTTGAAAGTAAACCCAGATCCTATTGTCGGACAATGAATACAATATCGCATGTTGCTGGTATACATTCGAGTCGTCAGTGAAAGAGAAATTTGTTCCGATGGTGAAGTAGTAAAACTGAATCTTGCAGGTTATAAATTCGACGACCATGACCGTGACTCAGTCAGCTTAAGGCTGCAATTTGCTCGCAATCCTGGTGCGAGGTCAGGGGGAGGGAATCGCGGAAGACGTTGAAACTATGCGTCTTTACAGGTGACATGCTAGACTTCGGTGCACTTGACCCTTTATTATCGATGGTCATAACATATGGTTCAAAGTTCATAGATCAAACTAAATTGTGGAACTATACTTCTGTGTAGGACTTGCCGGCCTTGGAGTTTCGTGTGAGACGTGTTTCTCTGATCGGGTGCTTTCGTTAGGACCGGCTTGAAATTGGGGTTTTACTTTATTCGGGGGAGGAAGTGATAGTTGCTAAAAAAGCGTTTAGCTTTTGTTTCAAACTCAATTATCTGCCTCAACTTTATTGGACCCCATACATTGTTAAATTCTATATCTGGAGGGACGAGAGACGATTTTACTTATATTGCGTATAGAATGTTATAATGTCTGTGTATATTAAGTGGGCCTGTTTCTTAGATGTTTGAAGAGTTACTTGTTTGATCATGCCATGAATCGTTCAAATTCCTTTTTTAATTCGCTAAATAACTAACGATTTAGTAGACATTCCGGGGTATTATATGGTGAAAGAAATGTGAGGCTTTTCGTGTCAATTTTGATTGTTGGATTGCTGTCAATCCTTGCTAGAAAGTGTCTGCCTTCCCATGGTTCCATTTCTCTATGGTTTTAGAATTTTGGTTACCTTCTCTGAATAAAGCATTCTGGTCGGTGCCCAAGAACTATATTTGAGGGGGTTGGCGCTGGTGGTAGGATTTTATTTGGAGTCTTAAGAGTCCCATCTTCCTTCAATAGGAATATCATCATTTTGTGGTTGGTCTCTGACTATGAAGGAGAGAAATTAGTTGGTGCCAGCTCCTCTGGAGCTAGTGCTTTTTGAATGACCTCTCTCCCTCCTATGGCTATCTCGGAAAAAGTTCCTATTGTCCTACCAAAAAACGTGTCTTTTACCATCAGTGTGGTCGCCATTTGCTTATTTTCTTCGTTCAGGGATTATTTAGCGTTCTTGAAATTTAGGTGCCAATTTAATATGCTCCTGGTTGAAAGTTTGTGCAGCATGCTCGTTCCATTACTAGTTCACATTAAAGAGCCATCGCGTATGATGTCTAACTTTTCCCAATATTTGACTTGAGGGGTTCTTAGTATACGTACCACTGTGACAAATAGTGTGCAGCTAATGTAGCTCTTTTTTTTTAATGCATAAAAATGGCCCACAACATTGGGTTATTAAATTTGCATATATATATATATATATATGTGTGTGTAATGCATCTATATTGTATAAATAGTGTGTATATGATATAAATAGTGTGTATATGATGCATAAGAGATGTACCTATGAAACCTTATGATTTCCCAACCATTCTCTGTTTACGTGCCCCTGAAATCAGATAAGACTTTTTTTCTTAAGGAAGGTCTGTCCGCTTTTATCTTCGATTAAGTCTGGAGTGTGTGAGGGTCTCTAGAGGTGTCTCATCCTGGGTTGGTACAATAGTTAAGAAAATTATTACTACATTGTTGA
Organism: Withania somnifera; assembly: GCA_039654485.1. Taxonomy (NCBI): domain Eukaryota; kingdom Viridiplantae; phylum Streptophyta; class Magnoliopsida; order Solanales; family Solanaceae; genus Withania; species Withania somnifera. Next base: position 5,797,941 of record JBDJHY010000097.1, read on the forward strand.
CTGATGAGGCCCTCTGATTCCCCAAGCCCGCTCTTGGCGTTATCTGGTGGATTAGCTGGGGTATTCGTGATGTACAACCACATACATTATTATACAATATTTACTCATTGTTATATAAAGTATATGTAATTTATTTTATAGTGAATAAATGTATAACCATGTATACGTGATGTATAAACAATGTGGATATAACCGTGTATACATGATGTATAAACAATGTATCCACACTACTATAACCCATCAAATGCCAACCAGGTTGTACAGGCTATGTCTCTCCTACACTACAGAATCCTAAACACCAATAATAAATAAAAAAATAATCAATGAAAGCACCGTTTTTCCTTGAAAGCAAATTGACTATTCGGTCAGGGGTCTCTCTAATACAAAAATAACTTGCATTCCCGGAGGTATACATCAGTGTGATAAAGAGAGAGAGAGAGACGAAGGAGAAAACAAGGGAAGACGCAAGAGGAGTAAATAAGATTCTATGGTTGTATCTGAAATAAAGCAATATTAGTTGTGCTATTTTAAGTGAAAATGATCGAATGGTTACTTTGCTTAGTTTTTCCTTGACTTAATGAGTGCATTTTTGCTGTTGAGCCTGGAGGCTGAAACTTAACATTGACGACATACGTGTTAAAAAGAAATTTACTTAGGCAGACGGGTGGGATTATCTTTTTGGTTGGAAAATCCAAGTATAGTTGTCATAACTAAAAGGAATGCTCCAGCCAGCAATAATTCAATTTTCTTTTAAAGAAGCGTTAAATAACTTCTTACTTTGACAGAGTTCTCAAAATGCATGAGCCCCACTTGACTAGTGATCGCCTAGTCCTGCTAAATCACGTCCTTTGCTCAGTCCAGTGAATAGCTGACCAGCTAAATTCCGATGGGTTAATGTCTGAACAGAATATCCAAGCTAGTACTGCTATCCATTTTTTTCCAGCCTAATTCTGTAAATTTAAATATTATAAGTGACTTCCATTAAGAGTTGAATTTAGGATTGGGTACAGTAATTAGAGATACATGCGATTTTGTTCACGCTTATCTTACATATACATAGCCCAAGCCAAAAACAATGGGTTCTGTTGAATATGCAGCAACAAGCTAGCTCTCATCTATATCCTACCTATCGAGTAAAACAAAATACCTAACCATCTTTTTGATATTGATGCATGATTTCTGTTTGAAGGTCTACAGCAAAGTTAAGGAATCTTATGTATTCACGATGGACTTACAAGAAGATTTGGCGGCACAGCACTGAAATGCCAAGAACTGTGATCTTGTGCTTTCAGAATGTTCTTCAGGGATCAGTTTTTCTTGCGTCCTCTTTCCTACTTGCTGGTTTCAGGTTACAGTTGCAGTTATGCCTATAGAGAGCATCTGATGGTAAAACGCAATACGTACTAATATGGATGCTTGGTCTGTTTATGCAACTCCCGTATTGAGTTCTGTTAAGCTTATTGTGATAGTTCACTTTATTTTAGTCCTGCATCGCTTGTCATGCCCTTAACTCAGAAAGTTCCTTTACATTCTTTAAGGACTCATTTAAGTTGAGGATGATTTAACTAAGTTTCTCTCAAAGTTTATCTTTCTCGAGTTCTACCAAATGCTTAGGTACATCTATATTGTTGATCGTTACCTGTTTAGGATACTTACTGGTTTATTTAGGAATTTATGTATGGCTAAATTGTAGGAGGTTCTGATTGGTGAATGATCAGAAACTTGTTAACTAATTGTCTAGTTAGCAATTTGAGTAGAGAGAAACCATATTCATATCGCCATAATTTTAACATGTTGTGCTGCAGATTGATGGGATAGTATTTTCCTGAAGCATCAACAGGTTGAGCCAGCGGAAATGATAGTATAGTTCCTTATTCAGGCACCAGCATGGTTTTAGCTCTGTTATGCTAGTCTGAATATTGTACAATTGACATTTGGTTTTAACTGTTTACGGAGGACCATATAGTGGATCATTGTTTTGGTTTAGCTTTTCAAAATGATTAGTTTTGCAAATGTTTTAATGATTGAATCTTCTCTGATTTTGTATCATGCTGCAGACAGACAGAGCTATCTTTGTCCAAGGGTAGTGAGTTTACACCCTTTCACCGGCAAATTGCAGTGTAAATGGGTCAAAAAAAAAATCTTATATAAATGAATATGTTGGATCTCCTTGACTTGTTTGTATGTTTTTTTTCTATATTAAATTCCCTTAAGGAAAAATATTGGCTCCTGGCGGCTCTACATGTAAAGAAGGGATACAGCCACCCAGGGTGGCGTAACTCAAGAGAGTTCTGCCTTGTTCTTCTGTTTTTTAAAACTTTCAAAGTTGGTCACATTTCTTGGATTTACTAATTCTTTTCTTTTTGGTACTTGTAATGCCCAATATTAAAAATTTAAGTCTCTTGAGCTGGATGGAACTATATGTCTCTATATATAAAGCTCGCCCAATATGACAGCTTTATTTGTTCATGTTCGTATTTTGATCACTTGTACCTATTTTGCGCCTTTTGTGATTGGTTTGTACTTGTTAAGCATAACATAAACATATCCATTAAGTCTCAAGAATGTGAAGCCCTGAATATATAATGTATATCAACAAATTAGGGATGCATAAAATTAACATCTAGCAGGGCAATTTGTGGCCAAAAGCCAAAATTCAATATGGTTTGATTGTGCGTTTAAATTTCACCAGCTCCATCAAGAACAAGAAAAATTAAGAATTAGTTGTTTATTGCTTTCTTTAAATCGTTATTACTATCCATTGTTTCAAAACAAGTGAAATCATTATGGGTCTACGTTTTTTATTCTTGATTTTGTTTCTGGTAATAGGTTTCATAATGTCTACCACATTAGAAAATTTAGAGAAAAGATCAGATTACCTATGCTTGAGATATATAGGAGAATTTGCATGAATTAGAATGAGAAAAATTGAATGATGTGGAGCTTTTAGAAATAGACCATCAACTTTAGAATAACTCACTACTTTCATGTAGTGCTAAAGAGAGAACAGATTGATATTTGAGATAAAGGATAAAATAAATAGGAAAGAGTGGAAGAGCCGAGTACAAGTCAGAGGTGTCAGTGATAGTGTCCGAAGAGGAAACCAATAATTCGTAGAATTGAATTGAGTCTACTTAAATTTTAAGTATTCAATAATTCATACAAGAGGAAAAGTTATCTAACAACTTGTAGCTTATTATTCAAGATCATTAGAATATGTTGAAATTTATTAGATACTACTCCAGAGTTGAGATGTTAAAATCAATTCTGTTTTGATTGTAGTAATAAAATAAGCTTTAGTGTTAGGACTATCACGTGCATTGAAAAGGAAGGAAGACCGGTGCGACTTGTAGTTTCTTCCATCACTCCGGAATATAGCAAAACTTTTATTATTTTATTATTTTTAAAGATAATATACAAACATATGATTTGATATTTTATTAATTAATTTTATAAAATAAAAAATCTTAGTTATTCGGTATGATTATAATGTACATTAAAATTCTCTATTTAAATAAATTAAAAAAAAATTTAATCGATTCACTTTGATCCGTTAAGTTAATTTAAAAAAATAATCATTAATACCCCTAAGTACAAGAGATTTGATAAAGCAGACCAAATGAGCACGTAAATTTGACTTTAAAAAGATAAGAATAAGAACTAAAAAAATTTAGTTAACAACTCACATTTAAAGCTAAAAACCACAACCAAACTTTGTGAGGACGGCAAAATATTGTGATGTAGTAACTGGTTTCAGTCGTCCAGGGCTTAAATTTAGAAATCCGATTAAAATAAAATGATTAATTTTTAATAGTAGCACCTTAATCATGTCGTGTCAACAATTCTTTGCAAAAGCTAAAGTTATTTTTCATATAATTGGATAATCGATGAAGATTTTTTTTTTTATAATTTTTATGAAAAAGCAAATTTCAAAGAAACGCAAGTGAATCGCTATTCTACGGGCTTAAAAATGATCTATTATTGGAAATATTGTATTTTGCCATGTGATCAAGTGTTGAAAGCCAATGAGCATGTCCATGTGGCTAACTAAGCCTTATGTTTAGCCACATGGCAACATGATTGGTAACTAATGGCTTGTAATTCCATGTGTCACCAACCATGGTGGCTATAAATAAGAATGGTTGGTTGATTTTTTACGCTTAATTTTTTCCTCCATTTTTAGAGAATTTCTCATTTTAGCAAGTTTCCTTAAATAGCAACTTTTCACTTTTAGAATTTTTTTGGCTTTGTATTGTATTTTCATTTTATAACACGTTATCAGCACGAGGCTCTGTCGGTTTGAGCAATATTGTAAAAGGTATAAAAGAAGAAAATATGGATGTACGTCAAGTTTTATTTGGATCAATACTCAATCACAATGATATCTGTGTAATAGATAGTGGTACAACTCATGCCATCTTCAAAGATGAGAGATACTTCTCTTACTTACTGAGGAGAAAAACGAATGTTAGAACAATTTCTGGTAACTCAAAATTGATTGAAGGCTCCGGAAGAGCTACTATATTTCTACCTAAGGGGACAAAACTGGTTATAGAAAATGCTTTATTCTCTTCTATATCCCCAAGAAACTTGTTAAGTTTCAAGGATATCCGCTGAAATGGATATCATGTTGAGACAATAAATGAAATGAATAAAGAATACCTTGGCATTACCAAGAATGTCTCAGGCCAGAAATATGTTTTGGAAAAATTACCAACTTTGTCTTCTGGACTGTATTATGCAGAAATTAGTGCAATTGAAGCACATTCTATAGTAAACCAGAAGTTTACCGATTTGAATACTTTTATGTTATGGCATGACCGAATAGGTCACCCTAGATCAATAATAATGAGGCGAGTACCTGAAAATTCAATTGGGCACCCATTAAAAAACCTGAAGATTTTTACAAATGATGATTTTTTATGTGCAGCTTGTCACCAAGACAATTTAATTACGAGGCCATCACCAACGAAAGTTGACATCGAATCCCCTAAATTTTTAAAACGTATACATGAGGACATATATGAACTTATCCACCCATCTAGTGGAGTGTTTAGATATTTCATGATCCTAACCGATGCATCTTCGAGGTGGTCCCATATGTGCCTCTTATCATCCCTCAACTTGGCATTTGCAAAGTTGTTAGCATAAATAATTCAATTAAGAGCGCAATTTCCAGATTATCCTATTAAGGCCATCCGCCTTAATAATACTGTAGAGCACAAATAATTCAATTAAGAGCGCAATTTCCAGATTATCCTATTAAGGCCATCCGCCTTGATAATGCTGTAGAATTTACCTCACAAACTTTCAATGATTATTATTTATCAATTGTAATAAAAGTTGAACATTCTATAGCTTATGGTCATACTCAAAATGACCTTGCAGAGTCATTCATTAAACGCCTACAATTGATAGCAAGACTATTGCTTATGAAAACGAAACTGGCCACTACTGTTTGGGGTCATGCTATCTTGCATGCAGCAGCTCTCGTTCGTCTCCAACCGACTGGTTATAATAAATATTCTCCGTCACAATTAGTTTTTGGTCACGAACCAAACATTGCTCATCTACGAATCT
>JBDJHY010000097.1:5818695-5832454 GCA_039654485.1 Withania somnifera
CACCTTGGATGCTTATTGTTATACGCCGACTCTAGACCATTTCTAGTGCAGCCACTTCAGGTAGCATCATCGGATAGAGATGGCCAGGCTCTGGCTCGGGGAGCTAAGGGAGGTGGTTAGAGGGATAGAGTTGAGAATCACTAGGGTAAGGACAATTGGCAGTTGTATACGATCCTAGGTGAGATCCTCAGGTGATGATGTCCCTGACATGTTACTTTAGATGTAGCTTTTGTCCTTGCTACATTTTGGTTTGTTATTAGCTTTATTTCATGCTTTCTATCCTTTCTTAGAAAGTGCTTATCAGTGATTTGAGAGTTGTTGCACCTGCGGGTGGGACCCTATTGGTGGATAGAGTGTTCAGGGTAGGCGTATTGTCGTTGCGGGGCCACGACATGTGGGCCGACTCGGGGGAGTCATTGAGGTATTTATCCTTGATGGGGTTTTCTATGTAGGGGATAATTTTTTGATTTTATGGGGTTTTTAGGATTATTTCTCCATGAACGTTGCCTTTAAATCTGCGAGGTGTACCTCGTTTGATGGATGGTGGGACCTTTTGGGCACTTGCTCATTTGGATTTTGTGTGCCTCATGGTTGGAGCTCCTCTAAGGTACCCTTTAGCCCTTGTGTTCCATGTTTTCTTGTTATTTCCATTCCTTAGGTTTCTCCTATGCTTTCAGAGTTGGGTGCTCGAAGGTGAGGTGGTAATGTAGTTCTAGTGGGTAGCCGTGCTCTGCTTAGTGGTGGATTGCGCGTGTGTGTCCTTAGATTTTTTTGGGTTAGCTTAGCAGGTGTGATCTAGTTCTGGGGTGCATTCTAGTGAGTTGGCTCAGTTGAGTGTGTGTTGGCCAGGGAGGTAGCTAGTGGCATTGTGGTGAAGGTTTCTCAAACACGCTCCATCTATTTTGTTGGGTTGCCTGAGTTATGGAAAGGGTTGCGGAGCCCAATACGCCTTAAATAGTTTGATTTTTCAAGTACTGTCCTTTATTTAACTTCCAAGTATGATAGTCCAATTTAGTAGTGGATGTTCTAATGACCTGTATAGTCATTTCCTTTCTTTCTGCATTTTTATGTGTTTAGAGTTGTCTGCTAGTTGACCCAAGAAATTTATGCTTACTGGGATCAATAGTCTAGTGCCCTGAAAACTCAGTTTCCCTTTATCTTAGTTCTTATGTTTTGAAGTTTCAGTTTTGGAATAGTGGAACTTAAGAGTGAATTTTTAGTAAATCACTCGAAATCAAATTTCAACAGATTTGTTAACTCCAAAATCCTGACTTTTGTCTGAGGGACCTTTGGCTCACTTCTCGGGTTGTCCAAACTCATTTCCGGTGCGCATTGGGAAGTTTAAAAATAACCTCTTTTGGTTGGTTTTGGGTTGAGGGGTCTTTATGCTGCAAACTATCTATGATGGTCATTTTGACAATTCCATTAGGTATGGAATGTTGTTTCCAGGCTGTGTGTATTTTTAGTTTGTTGAAATTTGTGCTCGATTCCATTTTGAGCCCTTATTAAGAGCTTTTGAATGTTGTAGAAAAACAACTGGGTTGCTATATAATTGCAGGCATAGTTCCTTCTGTGCAGTCACGTGCCTTTTTGTCGTGATTATGTAGTTTTAGGGTTTTGTTCAGCGCGTCGCATGGGTGGGAGTGAGATCGTGTAAAGTGAGTTCCTTGTTCAGCGCGATCGCGGTGATTTTGGTCGCGATCTCTCCCTTCTAATAAATTGTGCATCATGATCGCGGTGCATGTTGCGCGATCGCACTATGTTAGACCCTGTCAGGTCGTGATCGAGTGGCACTTGGATGCAATCACGATGAAGGCGTCATTGCCTATATGTCACGACCTGATTTTACAGATCATGATGGAACCTACTATAACACCAGTAGGAGAACGAACCCTGTAGTCCAAAGCCAAAATAGAGGAGTACTATATCAAAATCGGAAAGCACAAGTATAATAAACAATATATAAATAAAGTGAAAGTACAAGAATCAACAATTCCATAAACCCGGTAACAGTGTAATACAAAACATGTAAGTACAGAACAAGGAATTAAATGTTAAATACAAATGTCTCTTAAAAAATACATGGAGATCAAAAGAAATACTAAAGAGAAGCAGGAAAAGTTGGACGCTAAGCTCACCCTGAGTCTTTGAACGTCTATAGAGTCTGCACGAACAACGATCTGTAAATCAAGGTTGGGCACCTATACTTGGATCTTCACATGGGCGAGTGTAGTATGAGTAAAAGTTGTTGAAGCAACCCATACCCAGTAGGCTTTGAGGTTCACTAGGCACATAGCAATAATAAAAGCAGTAAATAACTGAAGACAATAAATATGGTCACATAATCAGATAGTACACCATGGAATCTAGCAACTGAAATAGGGATCAAGCAACAAGTAAAACATGTATCACTAGCTAATTATATAACAGGATATGAGGCAATGAAGGAAAACGTACCCGAAATCCATGCAACAATATATGTGAATAATTACAACAATAATCAAGGGTCAAAAAAAGATAGTAAGAGAACATGAACGATATACCAGTAACTTTAAGTAAGGGATGAATGAGTGACCAATAATATAACATAAAATATCCCACATAACATGAAATATCAAGTTACTAATGAGAACAACTAACCAGTAATAGCGCATATAAACGCTGTCAAGTCCTCCAGAAAGAACCGCAACGTACACAGAAAACATGCTCACCATAGGCCTTATATCTCAGCCAGGTTACACTGAAGAAGACAAGTGTAGAAAGTAAAAATACTCACATGAAGTAACCAACCCTGTGTATGTTTCTTCTCCTATACCCGTAGGACCAGAAGGCAGAAATCATAGAAGGATACCCTAAATATTCCTGATATATCTCTCCTCCGTCCTATACCCCACCCTCCGTGTCACCGAAGCCCGGAGGCAAGGTCCATGGAGGTGTGTCCATGTATAATATCTAACGTTATCATAGTCTCACATCTCAAACCACAAAGCCTCAAGGGTCTCACAGTTTGGCATCAAATGCCTTAATACAATCATATCATCAAGCCGTACTCGGCAAGTCATGGCGTACAACACCTCATTATAACGATATCACCAATATCCTCAATAGATCAGGTATCATCAAGTCTACACAATTAGTAAGTGTAATAAGTGTTAAAAAGCTGTACTCACTATTGTACGACGACGAACCCAAGTGCCAGCGACTATACTCACTATCGAACGGAGTCAGTCTCAAGTCCCAACATTAATTAGTCAAATAATAATTCCTGGTATTAGGTTGTAGCACCTGGGCTACAATAAGTAAAAATAGCATTACTGGGTGTTCGATACAACGCCAAGGCAAAATCATCTAAAAGGTCATTTACTTATATTATTATTAGAGTATTACAATTTATTGGTTTATATCCTTATCTGTCATTATTACTAAAACCAATCTCTACCCTTCATGGCTCAATAATCAGGTGGTGATACGGCCCAACCCCAATGCACTCTCATCAAAGCTAAAGGTTGAACCTCTCGTAATGCATGCATAATATATCAACAAGAATTTATTCATGAAATTACAACTATCTATGCCCGAATAGACATCACTGGTCAATATCTAAGTCACAGGCACCATACAAATCCAGATACCGAAGTGTATATATCAAATGAGAAAGTAGACAAAACAATGATACAGGGTTACTATAACAACCTAGCTACCAAACCCACGAATGCTATTTAATACAATTGTTAAAGCTATAAACCTAGAGATAGCCCTAACGAGCCTACCTGTCGTCTGATGATAAAGTGTTGTAAACTTGCAAATGTTACTCTGACTACTATCAAACGAACTCCAATTGATCTTAAACATGTGAAACAGTAATCCACATATCAATACGAGTCTAACGTTATAAATTATGCTAAGTTTGGGACTAGGTCTAAAATTGAGCCTAAAATGGGCCTACCGAGGCCCGCTCATTGAAACTGGAAATAAACTCCATCACGAGGTTCCCAACGTTACTAGAAACCTGTGCTCGAAAATTGAGCACAATTCGAGTAAGGGAAGACCCTTGAACAGCCCGGAGAATATTGAATACAACAAGGGCTAAAGATTCGACATTTATGAATTTGTACGTTGAATTCAGAAAAGGAAACATTACTACGATGTATAATATCCCTTAAGTTCAAGGATTTACCACATACTTCAGATATAATTGAAGAAATCATGACTAGGAAATTAATGGAGAAAAACTCTAACTTTAATGAAATTTAACGAATAAAATCACTTAGCGAAGGTGGGGATGATGTACAAGATCTTCAAGGAACTTTTCTATGGATTTTGGGAAAGATTCCAAGACAATATGCATCAAATTTAGAGAAAAAATGAGGGAAAAGTTGATGAAATAATAACCCAAAAAGGGGTTGGAAAATGAAGAAATAAGGCTCAGGTACCGATTTGTCGGCCACTTGTGCCAATAAATCGACATTCCCTTGGTAACCGGCAATTTTAGCAGGCACCGATTTATCGAACAAAATACCGTTAAATCGACATTTACGATTACTGGCAAGACACTGTGTAGGTACCAATTTATCGGTACCTACCGATTTATCGATAAAGTTTTTGATTTATAAGTCACTGATAAATTGGTACTTTGATCTTGATAAATTAGTTTGAACCTATATAAGAAAATCAGCAAACCCACAAATCTTCAACCAGGGGTTCGGAATGAAATAAAGTCCAAATTTGACAAACCAAATATGTATTTTATGTAAAAAATACATATCGGACTCAACGAAATCGATGAAATTGACATCAGAGATCGTTTAAGAAAAAATGACCCCCAACCAAGACTTAACCAAAACTAGAAAATTTCTAACTTTCTACATAATAACTCAAATCGAGCATGAACACTTTGGGAAGTGTACCAAGGATCAAACTATCCTAAATTCACCATTTTAGAGCTGATGGAAGCATCAAAATTCTGAATTAACACTCCTAACACCAAAACATTAGCCAAGCTCCACTTTAGGCCTTAAACTTAACTAAAATCCACAAATGAGCATAAATTGCAACTGAAAATTCCAAAACACAAACTTACAGTTTCCCTTGACTTTGTTTGGTATTCCAGAGCTAATGGAACTTTTGGAATTTAATTTTGAGCTTCTCTTGAAGGAAAGTTGATTTTGATCAACGAGTACTTAGTTTTAGGCTGTAAAACAGGAAATATGAGGTATTTCTCAACTGACTCTCTAGGGAATCAAGCTACCGGTCCCAGCAAGTAATAAACTACAAAAATACTCTAAAATACAAAATATCGCATATTTGTCATAAATGACCATGAGGGTCATTATAGGCGTTAGGTAGGTTTTTGTGTGTTTCCTTTCTGTTTGAAGCCAATGGTCTAATGGAGGGGCTATTTGGGTTATCTTTAGCTCTTTATCTTAGTTAATTTTATTTTCACACTTGTTTACTTGAGGTACTTTTGATGATCATATTGGTATTAGTACTCAGGTGGAATTCAGGTACGTCTTCTCTAGCTAGTTCTTAGCCTTATGCGGTAGTTTGTTGGTTACTCCTATGCGACAGCCGCAGTTATTTTACTTTTAAGTCCTCGTGCTTCCTTTTTGTTAATAGTGTTAATACATGTTCCTGTAGTTTAGTAGTTATTTTATTACTACTTTCTTATAACTGTTGACCTGTTTTACTTTCCTCGCCATTTCTTTACTTGTATTTTATTTTAGCGTGGTCCGCTATGATGCATACTGGGTACCCGTGTTTGGTACTCATGCTGCACATTCATACTGATTTCATGGTGCAGATATTGGTAGGGATTATTAAAGACGTCGAGGTTGTGCTGGGTAGATAGTGCTGATTTGCAAAATCTACGGTGAGCTCTGTCGTCCGAGCTGATCATGGCTTCCTATGATGCTTAGCCTGCTTCTCTTTTATTCAAATCATGCCCTGCGTAGTGCTATTTATAGGGGCTATATTTGTATATACACTTCCGTTGGATATTTATTTAGTAGCTTCATGTACCATCAACACCAGGTTTTGGGATTTGGGTTGTATATACTTCTTTCCTAGACGGGTCATGTATTATATTATTGTATATCATGTACTTAGTATTTTTAGTGGCTCTTTTGTACGCTGATATCAGATCTTGGGATAGTTTATTGACTAAATTTATATTATCCTTCTTCATCTCTTTCTATATACTTTTGATTTCCTTACTTGTGCATAGCTTTACTCGTTATAGTATCCACCGCTTACGATTCTGGGCTATAGGGTTGATTCGCCTGGTAAAATAGTAAGTGATATCGTAACCTGAGAAATCAAGTCGTGATAATATATTTTATAATGTGCATACTGTTAAGTATTTATCCACCATTAGACACATTATAGTGAAATAACATTAGGGCAACGTTGATAGAGAACTTCTAATAATATTCTACCTAGAATGAAGATTATTTTACGGATACATACATCCGGAATCAACTTGGTATAAAAAAAAAAAATTAACATTCCAATTACAATAATTCTTGAGAAAATTATTCAATATTGGAAAGTCTTAAGTTTTTCATTGAAAAAAATTTAAACTAATGAACAAACACATTAACTTTATCATAATGATTATGTATGTATATTCAAAGGATTATAAAAAAAAATTAAAATGATTAGGCTACCACCGGATCTTAATGCCAAAAAAACAAGTGCCGTATGGTTTGAAGGAGAGAGAACGACGAAGTCTTTACCAACTTGTGAAGTTTAACAATTATAATTAGTAAGAGGGTAAGATAAATCAAAACCTCACAATGGAAAGGTATCTAGAAGCTTATTGTATAAGCTATGCAAAATTTCTTTCCACTTTCGGTTTTTAGACAATTCAAAAGAATGCCAATAAAGTAGAGATTTTGTGTTGATACCATATTATGGAATAATATAACAAGATATAATATTGGAGAGAGGAGAGAAAGCTTGTTATTTCTCTTGTTGATTAAAGGAATCATAGCCCACTAATACTACACCAATATTATTTGATTTCAAATTCATAGCAATGTCTATTGTATTTTTTTCAAATTCTAAATTTTTTTTGAGGGGTGAATTACAATAAAGAGAACCTCCATTAATAAGAAAACATCGATTTAATTTTTCTCCAAAAGAAAAATCTCTATTTAATTTGATAAATATATACAATAAATTTGATATATGTAAGACGTAGACATTCACCATAATACAAATATTTTTTAATAACATAATATTCTATTATATGATACAAATGAGAATTTACTGGCAGTAACATGTCTTGCACTGTTTTATGAATTTAAGTTATATGCATTAGACTAATTAAAATTTGTTTGTTTGATTCGAAAAAGGAGGACCTGTTGAGTTCGGTTACTATAAGGATGAACCCAACCCTATTAGTAGTTACCATATTTCAAATTACTAACTAGAAGTAAATTGTGATTGTACACAATTACCAAGTACCATGTGATTACTTAAGTTTGTTTCTTCCCATTTCAATGTCTTCGCCCTTGTCCAACTACATCATACTTTTCAGATCCAGCAACGTCAAAGATGCTGGCTTTATATATGCACTATGGAGTCACAAACAATCTTTGATAGTGTACATCTTGTTCTAACATATCTGAATACCGCTACTTTAGTCCACTCACCGCAGTAGTGGAGCCGCCTTATTTTGATACCCTTCTGCCAAAAATTTACATTATATAATCAGGTTAAAATTTTAATTTCATGTATATATAATATATGTCGAGTCTCCTTATTTTATATAGCAATATTCTTACTGAAATTTCTGACTCCACCTGTACATGGGTGAAATAATATATGTTTGAGTCTCCTTGTTTTATATAGTGATACCCTTACTGAAATTTCTGACTGCACCTATACATTGGGTGAAAAAACAGAATCACAGAACTTTCATCTTGAAAAATCACGGGCCCAGAATCTACTCAGGAAGGCAGAGTAATCAATATCCCATCCGATCCACAATAAGTGATTTTCAGATAATCGGCACAATCATAAAGAAAATCACTTAATAATACTAATTACGAGCATATTTGACCAAATTATTTCTCCCTTTAATACTAATCAAGTACTGAAAGCTTTCTAGAATATGAACACAGAGCACCATCTAGATTCTTTTGAAAAAAAAAAAAAAAAAAAAAAAAAAAAAACTTACTCATTCTGGACGAAACTCGAAAAAGCTTAAACATCAATTACTCATAGCATTTTCTGGAAATAATGTTATTATTGCTAAGCGGGAAATACGATGTGTTTGGGGTTTCTGGATACAGATATTTTCTCTTATAGACCAAATAATACATGTCCGTACCATACACTCGTCCAACAGTTTAGACGGCTAAGGTTTTCTGAACAGTCTAATCTTTGAGCACTTCATTCAATATTTTCATAACTCTAATACAAATTAAATATTCAATATGTTTGTTAGGCCAAGACCCAGATTTGCATGTATAGTTACAATATCAATGTAATAGACGATGCAAGGCCCAACTACATTAGGTAGCCTAATATATTGAACGTATATAACTTAAACATTCCGATCACCTGGCAACGCAAAAGCCTGTCAACCAATACCCTGTATAATACAATAGCACAAAACCTGATACGACATTCTACAGACACGGAGTAATAAAGAACCTGTCAGATCTTCCACATGCGCATGCAAGTCCCCGCAAAACCACCAGATTGAAGCGAAAAAGCTTAACCGCCTATGTAACTCGGGTTACTCATTAGACATTAGATGAGCATACAACAGTTCACCATTTGCAGTGAACATCAAGTAATAATGAAATTAGTACTGTTATAAATTTAACAAGGTGGATAACACCATATGGTGCTTAAAAAGGAAGTATATTGGCACCCGGCATAACCAAGATACGATCAAAATCTTGCAGTCCAAAATACTCTGTGGCAATTGCTAGTGGCAGTTAAGAATCCTGGTTTTCTGCCTGCAGATTTAAAATTTGTGAAACCACAAGCTTAGAGAGCTCGCTGATTGCAGCTTGGACTGGATAATCATCTGTATCTGTTTGCCTTGACAATCCAACAAATTGTGAACGTAAGGAGTTGTATTCATTTGCAGCAACCAGTGTCTTTTTTGATGTAGCTATTACTTTCTCCAAATCGGATTCTGACAATGACCTTGGCTCCTGTTAGAAGGAAAACAAAAATATATTATTCCAAAGAGCTTTGTCCCTTTGACAATCTTGTGAAGATACAATTGAAAAGACAAGCATGTTCCCGACAATCCCGTGCAAATACACTAGACTGTCAATTTTTCCTAGCGGATCTTATCAATCCAAATACAAAAGAAACCAAATAAACAATAATAACAGAAAATAACATCACAAATAATTGCTACAATCTATCAAAGCTCAAGAGCACAGGTCCATGGTCGAGCACTAACTATATCACAGTGGCAGGGTGCAAACTTGCTTCTTTTTTTGGGTTAACAGAGCATAACAAAAATGAAAGGATTCTCCACCTTTTTAATAGTGTTTCTTTTCCTTCGAGGACTGATAATTAGAATAGATTCATAAACCAGGTCGACTAATTCCTTTTAAATTTAAAATCTTTCTATAGGGTCTTTTCCTATTCCTTCTATGTCGCAGGGTTAAAACTAAAAAAGATTTGTTGTTTTCTCGATGTTTCCTCACGTTTTCGATAAAACAGCCTCTAATTAGATACTTCTTTTATATTGAAAGGAACCCCATTCATTCCGTCATTCCCATCACTACGGACTTATTGTCCCTACCTAACTACATGGTAGCGGTCTAGGGAATTGAGGTTAAACAAAATAAAAAATAAAAAGGAATCAGAGTTGAGGTAAAACAAAAAGAAAAATCAGAAGGCCAAACATGCACAAAACTAATTTTAATGAATCGCGAAGGAGGAGGACATCTATAAGATGTCTCCCTCTGTATTAGTGGTGTAAAGACCTGCTCACAACTAGAGCAGTTCAAGTTGATTAGACAAGGTTCCTCATTACCCAAAGAAGAGAGAGATTTTTATTTCAAGCGATCTTTATCTTCTTTTTCCCTTATTTGTCTATTTTCTGGGAACCCTATGCCACAAGTATTAATGGATAATATAAACCAGAGGTTGCTTACTGAGGTAAGCATTCCTAAGTCAATACAAATTCAACTTCGAATTCAATAAATATTATATAACATAATACTAACCGTGGAAGGCTTTCCACTTTTCTCATCATCAAGTAGGTCACGGATAGGAAAGTAGGCAGCTTTTTTACAGAGCTCAAAAAGATCTGAACCAGTGTATCCATCACATAAACTAGCAATGCTGTCATAGTCGATGTTATCTTCCACCCTCTCCCCCCTCAGGATCACCTTCAGAATCTCCGCTCTCTCTTTGCGATCGGGGAATCCTATCTCAAAGGCCTGAGGAAGACGTCGAAGAATTGCTTCATCAAGCTCAGATGGGCGATTAGTTGCAGCAAGAACCATCACTCGTGCATTCTCTACATCAGGCATTTGACAATGATTAAAGACAACAGAATACTGTAGCTAGACCACATTAACTAGATAAAATTAAATTATGATTGGGTCCTAAAAATAAGGAAATGGATCGTGAGGATTTATATGCCGAAACCAACTATCTTGGAATTGAGGAGTAGAAAGTGATATGAAGTTCACCAATCAGTTCCTCTACAGCATATACATTTTCAGTACATACACACACGCACACATATATATACATATGTATGTGTGTGTCTTTCTTCTGCTAGGTGGGAGAGAACTACTGGTAAAATAACAACTGATTCAGCAGTGCACTTACGATCTGTGGTAAAACCATCCCATAAAGCCATGAATTCAGTTTTCATATTTGTTAATGCTTCGTGATCGGAAGTCTTGCGCTGACCCAAAAAGCTATCGACTTCATCAATAAATATAATTGCTGGCTGGAGTTTTTGTGCCAAACTAAATATGGCAGCAACTGCAATTTTCAGAAGATCGCCAACTAGTTAAGTGCATCACCATGCTGGAACATTATATAAAACTAAAGGACTTTTAAGACATTTCATGACATGGGGGATATACAAATCATCCACATGAGACATCATACAGAAAATTCAAGTAAGGGTATCAGCATATAATTAGAATTATGATATAGTACTTGTGGCTTTAGGGCTTTACATGACCTTAACTTAGGGATTATTCATGAGAAATTCGAGGCTACTTTTCAACCTAGTTTTGTAGCATAACAAAGGTCACTGCTTCTTTTTCCTCGAAATCCATTTTGCTATTAAGAGAAAGAAAAGCCCATTAGTTACCATACGTTCTCCATGGACAATGCTACCTTAATTGTATTTTAGCCTGCATCATTATTTCCCTCTTTATTTTAGTAAGCACCAGTCATTTCATCTGGCCGCAGTGCATCAAATGGATTCATTTTCGTTACCTTATTTTATTTTTGGATGACAATGGTGTTTGGGCTAGCTTCTGTGCAATGACTATTTCAAGTACCTGCTACCTCTCACGGGCACTTGGTAACTCTCTAAGGTTTACCTGGTGTTAGCAGGCAGAAGAGACAGCAGGGAGTCAGTCTTTGACAAGGCCAAGGCTGAAATTTCACGACCAAATGAATATCAATGGAACTCTTGGGCTGTTTCTCTTGAGAGGATTAGATGAGAGGGAAACATTTCTAATTCCAGAACTGACCATACACTGTTTCTTAATTTTTGGAATACATTCTCTTAATATTTTATGTTCATTGTTTCTTTGGTACATATAGGAGTACACAATATTGGGAAGATTGATTGTGAATTCATTCAGCCAAGGCTCAGTAATTTTACGGGGACAGGTTCACCTGATCCAACAATCCCTACCGACTTCCATAAAGAGCTGAAGCAGAAGTGTCCAGACAATAACAGCACCATCAACGTTTAATGACCACAGGAGTTTGAGCGAGTCTGCAGTGTCATAGACCCAGGGACCGTCCGTATTTGGACCTTCATTTGATAATCGCTACTATAATCCTTCGAGGAGAGGAAGAAGGATACTGTTTGCTGATCAACAGTTGATGGCTAATGAGAATTTGGTGTTCTTACTGGATCCCAAGGAGAAGTTCGACACAGTTGCTCCCATCTGAATTCTAGCTAGGAGATGGGAAAAAATCACCTAACCTCTTTATTTTGCCTCCACTAGGATTTCACTAGATCACACACTTGGATTCCACTTTTCTTACATTATTTTTGGTTTAAAGGTATCCCTGTTGTGAGGATTTGATACTTCTGTGAGGAAATATGGAGCAATAAGTTGATGACTCTGAATGAGTGATCACTCTATTATATGAAGCAATAAGTTGATGACCGTGAATGAATTATCAGTCTATTATATGTACGCAGGTGGCTTATTGGAGAACATGGAACTTACAGCATAAAGTAATTCCAGCAACAAAGCAAGAAGCAAAGACGTATGACTCAGTTTATTAGATGGTTAAAAAAAAAAAAAGGGCAGCGTTAATTTTCAAAATCAAAATTAAATGCCTAAGCAAGTATAATAGAACTACTTTCTGATAAGCAAGCTAGGCCAGGCCACATTTGTGGGACTATACTGGGTATCTTGTTATGGTTGATAAGCAAGCTAGGATAAGAGTACAACTATATCCTAATATACAAGATACTACCCATACTTATATATATCTTAAATTCAAATTTCCCTTATTTATTTATTTATTTTTGAAAAAGAACTGACGCCTTGAACATACCCCATATCCTCCAGTTACTCCTTTGTCCACATCAGGTAGATTAACAAGGCAATAGAGCATCAAATCTTATTATCTATTTTTTTTTTTGTAATTCTTGCAACATTTTCCTCCCCAAAATCCTCAGCCATGTGGTTCGCCATTCCTGGCACTTAAAATAAGCCATTTAAACAGGCATCATTTTATATAAGATAATCTTACTGACACCCAAAGCTTGTAACCTTGCTAATAGTAGAAAGAAACAAACGATATATAAACGTGCACACAAGCTAATTACATACTACTAGCAATAAAGCAAATTAATGAGCCAAGGGAAAAAGTACATTAGATACAATTTTAAAAGCTTGAAATGTTCCAGTGTTGAATGATATCAATGCTAAACCATAATGAGCCACAAATTAGTCTAACTGCTTTTTTCTTTTTATCTCATTTCCAGATCAATTGACATATAAACCAAATAGCAGGTAATTTCAGGAATTGGATAGGATCTAAGCCAAGAATTACGACCAGTCCAAAAATTTTCCAGAAAACACATCCCTCAAAAATCTCAAGCCACAATTGGTGAATTAGAAAACATTATCTTGACTGTTTTTTAATACTCCAACTTCACTGGTCAATGTAGCGTGTTTATAACAAAAGAACTCCCACCGATCACAAAATCTTGAAAGAGATTTTTAAAATTATCAGATCATCTCTCATGCTAGGTCATGCATAATGTCACTATAGAGATGAATGTAGAAAGGACAAGCCAAAATCAAGCGACTTCCTTTTGAGATAGATAACATGTTCTTTTGGACAGAGTATAATGCTTGTGGAACTTCAATAACAAACACTGAAACAAGATTCAGAAAATGCAATGCAGTCACGTGACTTTCAGCAAGTCAAACAACACACCCTAAGAATAGACTAATGCTGAGAAATGAACTTTGAAGACTGAAGGCAAAATTTACGCTCACCTAATTTTTGTGCATCACCGAACCATTTGCTCATCAAATTTGATATTCTCACATTG
>JBDJHY010000097.1:5843431-5856441 GCA_039654485.1 Withania somnifera
TAATAAAGATAACGTAATAAATACTTATGTTAATTATTTATTTTAATGAACGTCACTAAACTTAAATACGATGACTAAAATTGAAAGAAGAGAGAATCTTTTAAATAAACAATGTGAAATAAAATTGATAAGAAATACAGGACAAATGAAGACAAAGATAAGGTTGATGCGCGCGCGTGTGGGACACTCTACTCCAATAACAATGGGCCTGAAAAGGACATTGTAATTTCTGCAAAATTTCAAGGGCATTTACTCTTCACTGTGCACTTGTATATTCAAAGGTATTTGGTGAATGATTTGGAGAATCCAAAACAATAAGCTCCCATCATTACATAAAGCCTTCTTTCGTGAATATATATTCATATTTGATTTGCTTTGCTTTGCTTATTTTATGTGTGGACGTTTAATTTTGTTTTAAAGTAATTTAGGTGAATTTGGTGTGCAGTAGCGAGAAGAGATGGGGTCAGATGAGAAAGTTCATGTTTTTGAGGAGGTTGCAAAGCACAATAAGACCAAAGATTGTTGGCTTATCATCGACGGGAAGGTTAGATCTTTAATAGTAATTTCTTATCACATATAGTCTGATGATCGATGAATCTGAATCCTGTTATTCTTGATCATGGGTTTCCTTTTTCTTCTCGTTTTGGCTATTAAATCAACTACTAATTGAGATGAATTATTAGTTATAGTAAGTGGGTCGTATAAAGTAATGTTCATTGAAGTTACCGGATTCCTTCTAATCTGGGCACAGCTTTCATCTGATATTCAAAATAGTTGTCATGTTTTTCTTTTATACTGTCAATTTGACTAATTTTAACTTTTAAAACTAATTAAATTAGATTAATTTGATATTTAAAATTAAATTTTTCAAAAAACTATATGGGAAAGTCTCAAATTTGTGACAAGCATATTGGAATGATGGGAGAGTTTCATTTAAGTAGGTGTTGAATTGTTTGTTTTGTGCAAGCTCAACTGTTCGGTTACACTGAGTCAAACATTGACCAGGTCTGTTTACTTTGCACCCATTTGGCGCTAGTGGTGTTAAAGAGACAACGAGGTTAATGGTGTTCACATAGAGTCTGGAAAGGGTGGGATGTAGGCAACCTACCTGATGTTCCACGGCTCGAATCTGTGACTTATAGTTCACACAGAAATAACCTTATTGTTGCTCTAAAATTCGCTTGTATGATATTTTTTCAAATGCGGAGAAGGTTTATCTTGGTAACATAAATTTAGATTTCCCCTTTGGAAATTAAGAGCAGGTGTGTAGGTAGTGACTTGTCGGCTGTTGCGGATAAATTAGCAATGTAGAACATCAGGGATTGATAGTAGAAAGAAACAATTGAACTTTATCTTTATGTAGAGGTAGGTGAATAAAGCCAGTATGCTTTTTCTTTTTTCCTCTGCGTCTCTAAGGTCAGCACCAATAGATTTTCCCCATGAAAATTGCTATGGTAATAAGTGACTAGTATCATATTACCCTAAAAGTTGTGACACGTCATATCTATTGAAAATAGGCTTGTCACGTTGATGAATTTATGGCATAGGACACAAGTATGTCAAAAGACAACAAACATTTTTCTAACGTTCTGGTTATTCAAAAAAGAAAATCTCTGGACACATGAAGCAATTTTTATCATGTATCTCTCATGTCTCAGTGACTCTCAACACTCAAGTCCTGGCACAGATGTAAAACTTTTAGTTGTATGTTCTATGAAAAGGTAAAGCAGATTTATGTTATGCTAACAAAGTCAAATATATTTTAATCCTAACTTCCCCTGCCCATTCTTGACTTCCAATCAGCAAACTTGGCTCAGTTTTATGAAACATAGAGTAACTTCATAAAGCAAGGATCCTTTGATCTCATTTCAGAAACAGGGATTGATCTTCTCAACATAAATGTAATGTACATCTGATTTATTCAAAAGAAAATCTTCAGAACGTACATCTAATACAATAGTTCAGCTTTACCACCAGCCAGTCAGCTATAACTTCTGGAGGTAAAGAAAAAAATTTCTTACTCACAGAGGTGGTATTAAAGACCTCAATCTGCGAAGATTCCTTAAGGATGCCACAATAGACATTCTGCCTTAAGCTAACTTATGTTGTCAATACTACTAGAGATAAAGCAAAAGTTTCTTACTTGCGGAGGTGGTATTAGATAGCTCACTCAGCGAAGATACCTTAAGGATGCCACAATAGACATTCTGCTTTAAGCTAACTTATGTTGTCAATACTACTGGAGATAAAGCAAAAGTGTCTTACTTGCAGAGGTCGTATTAGAAACCTAACTCTTTGGAATACCTTAAGGATGCCACAATTGACATTCTATGTGATGGTACCGGAGGATTATGTGATAGTGAAACTTGATATTGAGGCTATCCCTAAGAGAGATAGTTTCAAGTATCTTGACTCTATGATCTAGGAAAATGAAGAGATTGATGAGGATGTCACTCATCGTATTGAGGTAGTGTGGATGAAATCGAGGGTTGCTTCTGGTTTCTTGTGTGATAAAAAGGTCCTTTTAGCTTCAAAGACAAGTTTTATAGAGTGGTGGTCAGACCTGCTATGTTTTATGGGCTGGAGTGTTGGCGAACAAGAAAATCTCATATCCAGAAGTTGAAGGTGGCGAAGATGAGGATGTTGAAATGGATGTGTTGATTGATTGGAGGGACAGGATTAGAAATGAAGCTATTAGAGATAAGGTGGAAGTGATTTTGGTGGAAGACAAGATATGGAGATTGAGATAGTTCGGGTATGTAGTTAGGCGGGGGTCTGGATGCCCCAGTGCGTAAGTGTGAGAGGTTTGCTTTGGATGGTTTTAGGCGGGGTAGGGGCCGGCTGAAGAAACATTGGAGAGGTATGCTTAGATATGACATGGAGCAATTCCAGATTACGGGGGATATGATCCTGGATAGAAAGGCGTGGAGGATGCATATTAGGACAGGAGGTTAATAGGATGGAGTTTTGTTTTGTTAGTGAGTAGGTTTGCTTTGTCTATTAAGGTTGTTTTTGGTTGATTGATTGTAGTGTTATAAGGTTGTAGTCTTGCCTATATTAGTAGTTGTGTTTATTACTTATTGTTCATTATTTTTGTATTTTGTTCTTTTCTAGAATGCTATTGCTTTGAGCCGAGGGTCTATCGGAAACAACTTCTCTACCTCACCTCAAGGTAGTGGTATGGACCGCGTACACTCTACCCTCCCCAGAACCCACTTTTTGAGAATATTTTGGGTTCGTTGTCGTTATTGTTACTTCCGGTTGTTATAATGTTATCTGGAGTAGACCAACTCATATCTCTTCCAATATGTTTCAGTTTAAAGAGTCAAAGTTCTTATTTTATCATCTTAATCCCAATATTGATTTATGTCTTGGTATCAAATTGCTCGTTAGGTGTATGATGTGACTCCATTCATGGAAGATCATCCAGGTGGTGATGAAGTTTTGCTTTCAGCAACAGGTAATGCCCGAGTATTTCACAGAGTTTATCTTGGTTGCAAGTCATGATACCACATTTCTCTACGGCTGGTTCTGAAATTCATTTGATTGTATTACAGGGAAAGATGCAACAAATGACTTTGAAGATGTTGGCCATAGTGATTCTGCTAGAGAGATGATGGATAAATATTACATTGGAGATATTGATAAGTCAACAGTTCCTCTAAAACGTGTTTATATTCCTCCACAACAATCACTATACAATCCGGACAAGCCTTCAGACTTTGTTATCAAAATTTTGCAGATCCTTGTGCCCCTCTTGATTTTGGTCTTAGCCTTTGCTGTGCGACACTACACCAAGGAGAAGTAAATCCGTGAAATCTAATTCAGATCGTCAGAACGCCTTTTGTTTGGTTTATGTAGTTGTCAATTGATATTGGTTTATAGTTCATTAAGGAGTTGTAATAGCTGAACTGGATTTATCAGTTTGTATGTGCTTCACAGTTGCCATTCGTAGTGATCTCTTGTAAACAATAAACTTCACTGGATTTATTTTATGTGACATTTGAGAGACTCCTCCTCGGAGTCGGGAGCCAAAATAGCACTTTGTTTATACAATCAGACCAAAAGGGATTATAAAAAAATTAGGATTGTTCACGGTACTGGCTGTGAACTGTCAGTATTATTAACGAAATAAGTAAACATCCGTTTGGTCTTTTAGTTTTTTTTTTAAAAGTATTTTTTTCAGGATTCATATACACCATTACCGAATTACAGTTTGATGTACACCCTGTGAACTCCATTCAATTTTAAAAAATTTAATTGATTAAAGTTCGTAAAATTTTTTGCGAACTAACTTTATTCTATTTACCTAGGGATCGCCTTCTTTATTGCGAACTGTGAAACAATTACAGTTTCTATTACTTATTACGAACTATAAAAAATTATCTAGAATTTTCTTCAGTACATATTCGTTCCTCTATACATACACATCAGTTCTTTCACTTTGATTTGGTATATGATTTTTTAAATATGACAGAAAAATATGTAAGAGAACAATTTCCAATTTCTCTCAAATATAAGTGTTTGCAATGAGTGTTTAGGAGTAAAATGGGTATTTGTGATCTTAAAGTTTCAGTGGATATTAGTGAACGATATTCAATGTCATTTACGGTGAGTGAGTTTCCAATTTATGAAGAGACTTGATTTGGGACTATGATTCTATACCAAAATTTCTTCAAAGTCCTGACATTTTTAGAAATCATATAAGCATAATGATGCTTCATATGCAAAAGTTTAACGCATTATCTATTTTGAAGCACCTACCGACAATGAACTTGATCTTGAAGGAGGCACATATCTCCCAAGTTAGAATATAGGAGTTGGTAGCCAGTCAAAATGATACAAATAATTTTGGTACACCATCTCATAATCTTAATTAGTGTACAAAGTTATGAGTTTGAAAGGAAAAATCATAAATAATTGTATTTCGCAATACATCATGCAAACCCTAAGAAAAGTATAATAAATCATAGTTCGTAATAGACATTGTGAACTAGAATTATTTTATGAAAAAAAGAACTCAGTTTGCAGTGTATTGCGGACTGCTATTACTTATTTTAGGGATTCGCATTGGTGTCTGCAAACCTCACAAAAGATTTTTTCTAAAATAAATTAAAAGAGACGTCAAATGATTTTTTTTTTATATACTGCTCATAGTTCGCAAGACAGTGCGAACTCGTTTTGTGTAATTTTATTTCACAACCCCTTCTGGTATGATTGTGTAAAGAAAGTGCCATTTTGGCTCCTAACTCGTCCCCCATTTTTAATAGCTTTTATACTACAGTCTGTACTGGATATAGCTGCGGGTAGCCAATTGACTCGAAAGCCAAGTTTGAAATTTAAGTAGCTGAATTTAGTAAATGATCTTTTGCCTGCGGAATTAAATTCTTCAGCTTTAAGTGCCTCAGCATAGAGAAAACTAGAATGGACATAAAACGCCTCTGTATACTGTTGGCAAATAATTTGGATACTTTTGTAGCATATTCCCTTTCATGCATCTTGAGAATTAGAAACCCTAACTGCAGCTCTTGATTTCCCATATTCGATTTCAATTCCAGTTTGTATGATAGTAGGAACGAAGATTGTGTTCAACTCGACCAATTCACTCATCAATATATCCCGTCTACAAAGTAAATGTTACCACGATAATACAGCCTACCAAGACTGGTTTAGAAAGTTTTGCAGTTAGGATTTGAACCTACAGTCTCTAGGCGGTTAATTCTATGCCTTGACTGCTAGGATATCCCCTGGAGAATAGCATCATCTAATACTGATGCTACTCGGGCGGAAACTTGTGAAGGGTTAAAAATATGGTAATATTGTGGATTTACTGCTCATGCAGTTTGCAGTTTGTGCACATTCAAAAGCTTGTCCCTGGTGGTGTTTTCACTTGGACACTGTAACAGCTGAAGAAATCCACCATCAGATTTGAGGCAAACCAAGTTGCAGGCAAACAGAATAAGAGGTGTTAAACTGTACAAGGCCTAATATTTCTGCTCAGCAAGATATAGCGGTCGCTTAGCACGCTAAATGACAAAAACCAAAAACCAAAAACCAAAAACCAAAAACCAACCATTCCACATCCCAACTGCTAAAAGTATCACGAAACAGTGTAAAAACACAAGTCTAAACTCTCGTGGCCAACATCAGATAATACTTTAATATGACTAATCCAGCTCATGCTTGGCCACACTACTCCCACGCTAACATCCCACTCCTTGATCCCAAGGAACTTGGGCAATGGGCACAAGATATCCACCTTGAATAAGTTTTCCTACTATTAGAAAGATCCTATAACTCTATAGGCATTAAAATTGAGATCTTTTATATTGGGAATGGTAGAACAGTCTGTAACACAGACTTTTCTAATAATGGCTACACTGAAATCAAGCAAATAGCAATGCCTGTATTCGGCAGAGTTACGAGTTATAGATATTCCCAATCTCTGACCCAAAAAGAGCAGCAGGAGCAATATTGTCACTTGTCAGGTAGAAAGTCCTTTCTCACCACAAAAACACAAAGACTTGAAGAACACCGACAATGCTGAATTTAGCAAAGAGAATAAATTAGTGGTACAAAATCTTGGAAGGCACTATAAGAAAGGTGTCTA
Organism: Withania somnifera; assembly: GCA_039654485.1. Classification (NCBI taxonomy): domain Eukaryota; kingdom Viridiplantae; phylum Streptophyta; class Magnoliopsida; order Solanales; family Solanaceae; genus Withania; species Withania somnifera. The sequence goes on from JBDJHY010000097.1 coordinate 5,850,042, forward strand.
TATCTTGTCATGGAGAGTGACCACCAAATCATGGGCATCATCTAGTAGCTTCCATACATCAAGATGACCAGCCATGTTATTGCACTCCCTTAAAATTTCATCCATGCTACTATACTTCTCAGTGATTTGTTTCCTCCTCTGTAATACAGATGCTGCAATTGCATAAAGCAAAAGATCATCTGTTGGTGGGGCATGCTGTCTAATCCTACTCCATGCAGACTTCCCTATCCCAGCCCTAATAGCAGCCTGGTCTGCCCACATTACCTCCCATAGACAGAGTGTTTGTGCGAAAGTTAATTCCCTCCTGAAGAGCACTACCACCATCCTGTACACAAAAAAGCAATCCTCTGCTTGCAGTTTCTCTAAGTGCCTATAGAGATGTGAATCCTTATGTTGGATAATCTTAGAAATAATTTTTAGTTGCCTCCTAATTCCAACCTCATCAAGTCTGAAGTTATGTCGAGCCTTCCTCATGAAACCAACGAAACACCAAAAGGCTTCATGGTCCTCTGTCATCACAGTAATTATTGGTGAAAGCAAATCACTCATTCCCTGGCAATAGCCAATTTCAGGGTCATAAAGTGCGTAGGCTTCAAGGATGGCAACTAACCGAGCAGCATGGAAGATCCTTGAGGGATCTAGGTGATCATAGTCCTTCAATCCAACAGCCTGTGCAGAACAGCGTGCCCGGCCGTCTGATACTACTCCAGCCTGAGGTGTGGAATATGCTATCCATTCTTCATTAGCACGAACTGCATCAACCCGAATTATTCGTTGCCATGTAGCAAAATCTTCTGCATTGCAGGGCTCTGGCTGGACTTCTGTCTTTGGAGGAGAAGAGTCCTCCTTAGAATGCACTTCAGCTGTATTCTCATACATGCTTCTAATAGAGAGGAAAGTATGACTCACATCATGATCTGCTGAGGAATCAGAATCTGACGACTCAGAATCGGAGACATCATTTGACTCCATGGCTCGTTTGGAACTAGAAAATTCATCCAACATTATATTGCTCTGGTTGTCTAAATCCTCAACAAATGGGCTCCTTTCCCCACTAGAGAGGGATTCTAGGGCACTGACAACATCTTCATAATCAGGGAAATCCATCCCTTCCATGAGATTTGCACTGTTTCCGTTGCTTCCAGTTCCACCTGTCACTTTCATTTTAAAGGTTTCACCATTGTGTCGCAGTAGTTGGCAGCACTTCCTCCGAAGTCTCTCATATTCCTTTCTGCATTCATATATTTATGCACCATTAAGGAGTATGAACTATGGGAGCAAAAATAAATTGGAACTACTAATAATAGAAAGGTGATTATGACTTGTCAATTGAAATGCAGAGATCAAAAAGATTTTTATGTATGACACCTTTGTCAAGGTGGAGCAGATGAATTTGGAGACATTACCTGTTCTTTTTTCTTATAGTATCTCTTTCTCTTTTGGAACTGTCCAATTCATAGCTGCAGAGACACAAGGAATAATTATCAACCCTGACTGAACCCTTCACCAGTATAAAACTTGATACATAAAGTAACTTAGAGAAATGCAGACCCCCCAAAAACATTGCCTGCCCATCACATCACAGAAGCTACCTAGAGTCTGTCCTTTCTCAGCCTAAAGTTATTTTCAGACTTAGGGGTCGTTTGGTAGAGTGTATTGAAGAAAATAATGCATACATTAATTTTTGTGTACTACTAAAACCTTGTTTGGTATATTTTTTTAGCCTATGTAATATTTGCCTGCATTAGTTGTACACTCTATTGTGTATTGAGGTATGCATTACTAATACCATCCTTTTCCATGTATTAGTACTACAAAGAGTTTCAACACATGCATTAACTTGAGTAATGACATTATTACTCCTCAAATCCTTCTCAACACATTTCCCAATAAAAAGTGTAGAGGGTATTTTTGTAAACAAATATTTTCTTTTAAGAGATTATGCAATGCATGTAATTTTTAATACACAAAACCAAACACTTGATGTAATTAATACAAGCATTACTGATGCAAGCACTACTAGTACACCATATTGTGCACTATTTTTACACACTCTACCGAACAACCACAACTTGGTTTTGTACATATAATCTTCATAAAGAACAACCCTAATAGAATTGGTCAATTGAAAACAGGGACCCTACAATATATAGAAGAAGGTCCATAAGAGGCTTCATTTAAAAGATCCAGTAGAATAACTGCAATACTGATATCACTCATTATGGAAATGAATTAATTCACAGAACTGGAAGAAAAGTTAATATCATCTATCTGGACAATGGAATTCCATTATCTTCCATGGAAAGTTTAGCAAATTAAATTGACAAACAAAAGTGAAAGCGGAAAGGAAGGAGTGTGTGGAATGAACCAAATTTCAATCTTAATAATGGTAACTAGTACGAGAGGACGAAAAACTTACACCCCCAGGAGAAAAGGCCAAACCTCCGCCCTGATGCTAGGATCAACTCCCTGCATAAGAGACACAAAGTTCAGTAAGCGAACCCACCCTTTATATGGGAAGTAGGGAAGAGAAAGAAAAGCAAACAGGTGAAGTTTGAAAATAGAGGAAAAAGATATTAAAGAGAAAACTGATCTGCAATTTGTCCCACAAGATTCGCTTTCCTCTTTGGAAGGGAGAATTTGTACAGAAACTTTGAAAAGTAAAGCAGTCTACACTCCAATTCACCATTCCATTCCTCTTTTGGACTCCAAATAAAAGACAACCGAGTTATTTTCACCTTTAACCCAGGGAAAGAAAATCATTCTCTTACAAACTCCCTCTTCTCATTTCCCTTTATTTTGCTTCCCTTCCCCTCCACACTTTGAAACAAGCACTAAAAGTTTTAATACGTATAATAAATGAATACAATGAAAATGCAATTCTCAGAAAATATCAAGGTGCAAGAACTCACTCCACTTCGAACTTTCTTTAGAAATTTAACTCCTCCATTACGAAGCTTTCCATCAGGTGTGAAAAAGCTTCTCCACCGTAGGGGTGCAAGGACATGTTTTCTCTTTCTACGAGACCATGGTGATTTGAGATGACCTCTGAAATGAAAAATCCATAATTAAACATTTCGGTAAACAATGGCTACAGGTAAAGGTAACTACATTAGGAGACCAAAGTACCATCTAATAAAACAGACATTGACATCATTACGAATTCCACAACTTCAACAATCCAACAATAAAAAGGAAAAGCATAATGGTGACATGGAAAAAATGTTCCCCAGTTCTGAGACAGATCAAACCAAAGAAATTAAATGACCACAAGTCCACAATCGTTACATCTTGGAGATGATAAGCTTATACAAATAATTTCTCATCTTCTTGGTGCCTTATTTGAAGTAAGACATACCCAGCCAAAAGATAAAGTTCAACATTTCAAGATTCATTACAAAATAAAGAAAGATGCCTAAGGAATAAGGATGCTCCACAAAATTAAATTATGCAAAGCTGAAATTTATCTGATAACATTTTTGAGTCATGGTACACTGGTGATGAGCATATTAGCCCAATTCAGCTTTTATCCACACAGCCAAGCAACTGAGTGTGAAAGAGATCAGCTTGAGAATATCACAAAGATTAAGAGATACAACCCATTTCAACAATTTTATCCCAAAGCGAGGCTGAACAACTTGAAAGTAGAGGGGAAGGAGGAAACAAAGAGCTCAACAATGATGTATTTGCTTACTTTACTGAGCTTATACATAGGGTTGTCTTAACCTCTCAGTGTGGTTCTGCATAGGTATTATATTTGACTGGTGTGGTTTGCAATAAGTAGATGTGCGTCTATTTTTTATTTTAAAGACAGAAAAAGAATAGACTAAAGAATGAGATAGTCTATATCTTGTATCGATCATAGGATCACTCTATGAATAGGTCAATTCTCTATGACATCCCACCGTTCACGTCATGCATCTTTTAAATCAGATATCCTAACACAAGCATTGTCAATTACCTCCAAATAAAATTTTGCAAGAACTATTTTTTTTCCCGTAAACCATCATTTACTTGATTTCATGGAACTTTGTGGATACTGATTCGCAGTATCTTAACAACTAAATACAAGGGACAATTTTGCAGGAAACATTACGAGAGGGGAGATGAGCAATCTCTGTTTGAAACGGCAGAGTAAAAGTTCAGTCATGCAGTTCAAACAACAGAACGCAACAAGCCAAAATTGTCAGAGCATACTAGTTTGCTTCATAGACCTAAAAACTACGGATTTAGACAAGTATAGACTATAAATAAGAACATTTATGCCTTTAAGCATCACGATTCTGTTATGCATTTACCAAATAATACCTCAGCTTTCACGCAAAAAGACACAATGCAAGAAGATCCCATAAATAACAAATCACAAAAATAAAAAGTGTTTCATACGGAAGAACACCACATCCCAATTCCAAAGAGCCTTTTTCATCCAGAGGAAATGAAAATAAGGCCAATCGGTGTTCCAAGTAATTCTCCTCACAACGCCTAATAGAATTGGGAGTACAAAACTGGTCTCAAAAGAAACTAAGCATCTAGCAAGAAGCAAGAACAGGAGAGCATCCACAAAAAGAATTTTAAAAAATCATCAGCAAATAGTACTATAGTTTTCTAAACTTAAAACATGTACAGTCAATCCTGAATAATAGAGCAGCAAGAGGCCAAAAATATTTATCTATTAGCACAGCCAACAAACAATCTAATAAAAAAAAATATATCATCACCTTATCACAACTTAAAACAATTGAAATAGAGATCAGATGTAAATTAGTAACCACCTTTGATCATGATATAAATCAAGTTGTAGTATTATGACCCGTTCAAATCAAAATCCTAAAAGATACTTTACAAAATGGGAGGAGTAACAGAAAATATAGCCAGAAGGGCCATTTCATTAGCAGCATCCTAAATGCTTTCTATGTCGGCTTTTGGTCTGAATACTCATAAAACGAATAGCTTCGCACATGATCCTTCTAGAAGAGGGGGATTCTAACAACCTTTATAGATATTTTGTTCTCTATTAGAAATCCAAATTGAAAACAAATACAACAATCATGAAAAATCCAAAAGAAAAAAATGGTAAAGTAATTAAATTGTATTAGAAAGGCATCAAGAAGATGCAAAGGTACAATTAAAAAATCAAACTACAGAAAAAGATAATCAATGCGTCTACAGAAATATAGAGGACACAAGAATTGAGTAAATGATTTGGAAGAATAACCAACTTTTACACTTTGGTGAGCACATGATCGGATCTGAGAGGAACACAGTAAATTAAAGTGAAATACTAGCTCAATCGAGAAAGTAGAGAAATATGAATAAGTGAAAAGCAGATCGAAAAGTGGTATAGAAAGTGAAAGAGGGTGGAAACTCACCGATCAGAGGAAGAACAGTAAGTTGGTGAAGAGGAAGCAACAACAAGTAACACTGATCTCAAATGAACCCACGATGATGACGCCGACGACGATGGTGGTGAAGATGAAGACGGTGAAGGTGAATTCGAAGACGACGATGTCTGACTTCTTCTGAGAGCTTTCATTTACAAATAAATAAGTATACTCTTTAACAGATTTCTAGGGTTTTCAATGAGTGAGGTAGACGTAGAAACTATATTAATGTATCTTTGAAAATTTCAGCAGGTTATTTTTTTTTTTTTGAACTGCGACAGGCAAATGCGAGTGCGGACAAGGACGTGAAAGGAAAACTACTATTGCATTTTAAGGGTACTGCTGCTGCTGCTGCTGCTGCTGCTGCTGCAGATTGAATCAACAAGAAGAGGAGGAAAAGTGGTGAAGGAAAAAGAGGAAAAGTGTTGGAATGGAAGAGAGAGATGAGAAAGGGAATAAGGAACGTCGACTATGCCTTTTCCACCATAATACAACAAACAAAAACTGAACCTTTTGTCCTTGTTTAACTGTTTATACTTTTAGATTTTGCTTTCATTTAAGATTGTGTTTGTTTTGTATGGATGAGTGAGAGAGGGGACCTAAAATAGGAGTTTCCTGAGAGGTGGATTGTCTATTTTCATTTTGTACTGTACCTACCACTGCCTAGAGAGAGAGAGCGCCCGCCGGATGTGAGAGTGTAGAGTTAGTTCCGTGGCAGTGATGTGCCTCTTTTGACACGGAGATGTGACGTTCGAACAAGGCCAATCTCAAGCTAAGGGTGGCCAACCGGACCGGGGCGACCGGTATCGTCCCGGTCCGCTATGTATCGGGACGGGACGGGACCAATCGGGTATAGGGACAGGAATCCCGTCCCGGTCCGGTACAATTTAATAAATTTTTTTTTTAAAAGTAGCCGTTATCCAACCGTTGGATAACGACTATATAGCCGTTTTCCACCCCCAGCCCAACCCTACCCCTAAATTTTTTTTTCCTATAAATACTACATTATTTCATTCATT
>JBDJHY010000097.1:5872493-5887580 GCA_039654485.1 Withania somnifera
GGCATCAGTAGATACTAGGTGGCCTCAAAAATACCATTGGCTTATGCGTAACTCTATTCAATCAACTCTCTATATAATCAATTTCAATGATAAATATAAAGTATGGGAATCTTACACAAATAAAAGCTAAGTACTAAAATAATTATGAAAACTTCTAGTCGTAACACTACTACATCAATGTGTCTGAAAGCGTCCAGTCATGCTAAATACTAGGATGCTAGGGAAAGTCCCTAGCTAACCTTAGAACAAAAGAAAATAATCACCAAATAATCTCAAACTTAATAGAGTGAACAAAATAAATAAAACTAGTCCTCGGGTCATGAGGACTCACTAATTTCTATGTCTTCCAGGAGTGCAAATCATGTAAACCTCAAGCATTTGGATGGATGGATCTAGATGGTATAAAACATGCAGTACAGAATATACGGTCAGTACATGAAAGGTACTAACCATGCAGGAAGTAATAAGAAACGACGATAATAATATTCTCAACTTCAATGCAAATACACCATGAACTAAGCAATGTGATGCATGAACAAGTTCAACTTCTTACATAAAAATTCAATAAATAATATTATGCAAAATCATTAGTTTAGAAAATAAAGCTTCATCTTTCAATATTATAAGGAGGACTCAAAAAACATCTGCAAACATCTAAATTTCAACAAGATAAAAGACACTTTTTTAAAACCTTCTTAATCATCTTCTTACTTTAGAATGTCACTTTAACACATTTAGGAGTTTCTATAACCAACATGACTCTTGCATTTAGGTATGAAGTTCAACATATTTTCTTCCTATTAGAGGGCTCTCGAAACATTGGTAGGGTAAAGGGCGCTCGATTCCTAGTGGATCAACTAAATACATCATAATACTTATAAAATGCCTCATTGTGCTATAACATCTTCCTATGCTTGGCAATATAGGTTATGGGATAAGGGTATTGACCGATATATCTCTTGGTGCTAATACTCCTTCCCAAAACATTCATTGTACTTATTATTTATTATCTCATCTTGACCAATGGAATATGATCAACTGACCAATTTAAATCAAACTTATTGACACTACCTCGCCACTTCATAACATTACTCATTCTTCTTACAAGTTGTAAATCAAGTATTTAAAACATTCTTCAAAGAGATTTGTGACTACAACTTTGACTTGAATACTCACAAAGCCAAACATCGAAGTTCTTCTTATTAGTTATAAATCAATTTTAATAGTTCATAATGATAAAACTCGTAAGTTTATGCAAAACTTATCAAGTTTCATGTTTTTTCATATTTTTTTATAAATATGACACTTCAATTTAAAGTGAATGGTACTTCAATAAATAATGTGCAAATATTTATAAAACTCAAGTAATAAAATTCATGATCATATGAGGAAGGAATCTTAACATAAATTATTAATTTGGAATACCCTAGAAAATTCTACATCAAGATTTCCCAACTCTCAACTCAGATTATGGGTGCATGAATGAAAGGAATACCATGATCATTAGCCTACATACCTTTAAGAAGCTTTAATATGCTTCAATTTGATGAAGTAACAAAGTTTTTGAAGGTTGAGAAATCCTATCTTTGGGAGAGAATGTAGAAGACTACGCTAGTTTCTTTTTTTTTCTTTTGTCGGATTGTATCTTTGATTTGTATAACTGTATGGATTTAGGGATAGATAGGAAATGCAATAATTCTCATTTATTCTAACCCTGTAATAGACCTCAAAATGACATATCTTTAATAGGAAATAATAAGGGGAAATGACATCGATAGCCTTGAAAAAATGGATGAAAACCACATTATTTCTTCCCGGGCATGGCACTGGATGTGATAAACCTGGAATTGCACTTGAATTCCTGATATGGTACGTTTTGTTCCATGAATGGCCTTAATATCTTGCATTCTACACATTTTTCTCAATTGTGCCACATTTGGCATCACAAAGCATTTTAGAAAGGGACACGTTTGGAGTTTCTAAACGTCTAAAGCAAATGTAAACATATGGGATTAATCCCTAAACATTAACAAGCTTTTGTACAGGTTTAACAACATCATTTTCCTCATCTAAAGGGTAAATACTCTCTAGGATCACAAACAAAAACCGAGGTATTAAGAAACCTTAGAAAAGAAATCATAACTTTCTACTCTGAACTCAGATTAGTGCGTGGTTTGTTGCTTTTGAAACTAGACTCTGAGAACTTCAATTAACATGCAACACTAGCATCAAACCTTTTAAAAATGACATTACCACTTAGACTCACATGAAATCTCAAGCTGTGAATCTCACCACGTACAAAGGATGCTTCAAATTCTAGCTTAAATTTTGGGGTGTTACACCTACATACTTGAACTAAAACCTTTAGAATGAATTTTTATGAAGTATATGAGAAACTTCTAGAACCCTAGGTTTGTATATGAGAGACAAATTGAGGTTTTCTTTACAAGTTAAAGGAATGAGAGAAAATATAGATTTAGTTTACTTATAATGATCCCTGGGAAAACTAAAACCACATATAATTGAAGGGAAAAGACTAGGAAAACTACTAAAAAGCACTTATAAAAATTAATATATAAAAATATTGCAGGGCGCTAGAAGTCTACCTATGACTCATAGGTTGGATCACGACTCATGACTCAATTTGTGGCACTGAGGGTTTGGATACTAATATTTGCACTGACACCCTATAAGTAAATTCTATAATTCATGATATGCCTCCACGACTCATGGGACTACTTGTGGCCTGAGGAATCAAAATTTCACTCTTCAGGATTTAGGCACCCCGAGCTGATAGACAACTCGTGGGTACATTACATGAGTCATGAGCCGATTTGTGAGGACATAGGAAGAAAATTTCTATTTATGAGTTTAAACTCTAAGTTTATAAGTCTAAATGAACTGTGGGGTATTACAGTAATGCACCAGCCAACTCTAAAATAGCCCAACTCTTATAATCAATCCTCATAATTCATTTGGCACTCTATGTGTCACAACCCAAAACTCAGGTCATAATGGCCTTTATAAAATTTCTCCCATAGAAAATCCTATTCCCCAGCCCAGAGCAGTAGGAAACGGGTTATACCACAACACACATCAATAGATAAACTAAAGAAGAGGGGAAGAGAATAAAACCAAAAACTATCTACAACAACCATACCTTAGGACTGCTATAAGTAGTACAAAAAGCATCTATATTAAAAATAGAAAACAACTTCTCTAAATAATACAAGATAAAAGGCGTCTTAGACTACAAAAAGAGATAAAGCTACTGAGGGAGAAGGGATGCCCGAATGCCATCACTATATCCTCTAAAGACTACAAAGCATAGATTGATATGAGCAACGTCCTTAAGGATAACCTGCACTACGTCTTGACTCACAAAAAAAGACGTATGAATATAATATGAGTACTAATAACAACGGTTACCCAGTACGCATCATAGGACAACAGGGCACACATAAGATATAAATAATGAAATAGCAATATCTATACTAATAGACAAGGTAACAGAGAAGAAATAGTAATAATAAGAGAGTCTAAGCGAGAGCAAAGTAGGCAAGTAAGACACACTAACAACTAGAAGTCAATACACGAAAGGGCTACTAAAGATACAAGATAATTAGAAAATCGATCTGCAAAAAGAGAGGTTGCGCACCAAGGCCAGTATTTAAACAATGTTAATAGTAAGGATATGCCTCGCGCTACAGAACAAATATAAAGCTAATTAATTAGTGCTAAAGGAATAAAAATAGCTCAATAACGCGAACCAAGATACCTGGCTAGAGTAAATAGAACCATTTCATAACCACACCACAAACAAAGGAGGAATATTTATTAGGATAAATCTAAAGGCAACACGATGCATACTTGAAGCTCTAGTGCAAGAATCAACAAATACAAAGGCGATAAGCTACTAAATGAACCAATAGAGGTAAGACAATCTATACTAATAACCGAGGGGAATACAAGGCAACACGGTAAGTATTCTGAAGAACTACCTAGGAAAACAAAACTTAACTTTCACCCTATCCTACCAGTAGGTACAACCCAAGAAACCAAGAACCCAACCTGACCTCCCTAGTAATCCTGAAGGGCAAAAACAATGCGTAAACATGCAATATAAGAGGGTAGGGGAGAAGTAGGTTCCCGTATGCACCTTTCCTGAGAAAAACCCATGACATGAAAGGACCTACAAGAGCATCAATGTATACAATTTCATAGCCATATACCCCCTCCCCCGAGGTTCGCATAGCAACCCAGAACGAGGGGGCCCTTGGAGAGAATAGTTCGCACATGCATAATCATTGTAGTCAGTGGGTAAAAGATGAAATATTTGGAGTTCAACTCGTATATAGTATCTCATTTGAAAATCCATTGTATTGTTGCAGAATAAATTCCAGTATCATCAGTAACAATTTAGAAAATATGGTTTAGTTATATGAGAAAAAGCTCCATACTTCTGAGCAGCGTGGAAAGTATAAGTATAGTATAAAAACTAGTTTCTTGTTTTAAGCTGATTCTGTCATATATATAGAAAATAGCTCCATACCATAGAGTGATCATGAAAAGTATACGTATATCTAGGAAACTCTTTCAAGTGTTGATCTGATAAATTCCTGGTTTATCATTATATTATTAAGCTATTTATTCTAATATCCAGTCTTTACTCATTTCAAGTAACCAATGCATGCTCACAATAGAGAATCAAAACTCTAGAATTATTTCAACACATTTTGGATCCGCCAAAGGCCATTAGCTAGTATGATCACAATAGAACAAATTCTCAAAGAGTACCCTGTATAGGTCTAAGGTCTAAAATCTCAGCTAAAGTATGCAAAGGGTGCTAATACAGATCACATTTAATAAGTAATCCAACTTTATATATATGGATCTAGGGTACGCTACTCGTGATTAGAGACAAATCAATATAACCATATAAGTCATTTGGAAAGTAGAAATCCTCAGGAAGACAAATATAGTAGGGATTATACATAACCAGTGATATCTAGGGTCCAGGGACCAATAACTTGCTCAACAGGGTAAACAGTGAGGTCTCATCCACAATAACATAACAAATAAGGGAGACCAAGAGGAGAGCAAGGGTGATATTCACATGTATAACCCACAAGAATAGCTGCATGGCAATAGCTGCACAATTACTTGGTCGAGGAAACCGATAAGGAAGTAAAATTAAAGTGAATGACATAAGAAGGAGGAACCAGTCCTAACTTTCGTCCCCATATATTAGCCAGCCACATTCCAAGTATCACACACATGCATATTTAATAGAAGAGAAGTTATAACCTACCTGGAGGCTGTCAAATATGTCCGAGAGAGAATCCAAAAGTTCTAACTTCATAGAATATCCCGAATGAGTTCAAAGACATCAAGATCATAATGTACACGTTAAAACGTGAAGAACCAAACAGATAATGCTATATAAAAGCTCGAGTAGGATTTCAGACAAAAAACATGCCCGTGATCCCCAAAACACAAATAATAAAAATAAAAATAGAAATGCGTAGATTTCAATTCAAAGAACAATTGATTTGATTTGAGCATAAACTAATATAAAATGAGTAAGAAATCAGTCCACAAAAGTTAAAAAGTACAAAACTTTACATATAAAAGATTATGCAAGAATTATATGAGAATTATCAGGAACGATGGGGAACGATTCCAAATTTGAAGAATCGGCTTACTTACTTCCAAATAGAGAGAAATATTTAATGATGCACGATATAAATATAAAGGGCTACACACATCAAATAAATATGAAATGGAAAATATATCACGATTTTCTCTTTCCATTCAAGGAATATTTCTTTAAATAATGTGCAAAGAGTGTGTGTGTGTGCATATATATATATGTGTGTGTGTGTGTGTGTGTGTGTGTGTCTGTGTCTGTGTGTGTGTGTGTGTGTCTCTGTGTGTGTGTGTGTGTGTCTATGTATGTATATGTATATAGATACTATTTAGTCCATATTTAGCTACCACTTAATCATATAAAATGCCACCTCTTAAAGAGGTGCAGCAACATCTCATTCACCCCCACATGTAGTGGAGGTGGTACTACTATTATAATTTCATCTATTATTTAAATATTCAGGTATTATATAGATTTGTCATAAAATAAATACAAGTTTTTAAATATGGTATAATGAATAGAAAATTATTTCTAAATAAAACCTACCTCTTAGATTAATGAGTTTTTTATATAATTTGACATACTATCACCGTTAAAATATTAATAACTTTATAACCACTTGTAAAATAAATGAATATGGGACTACATTACTTCAAAGGAATACTTCATATATAGTGACAATGTTTTAAGAAGACAATAAAAATATATCCATTTTATTTTTATTAAAGAAGTAAGCATTATTATTACAAAAAAAAAATAACTATTATCCCATCTAACGACATAAAACACAAATGAAACCCCGGTACCCGAGTCAAGGGTCCTCTAGACCAAAAGCTATGTTTTTGAGCTAATAGAACAGTCAAAATTTGATCTTGAGCACATTTTCAAGGAATTTATTCTCAAGCAATAAGTGATTTGGGGAAACTACAAGAGAGCTCTAACTGTAGAAAATGTGTAAACACAGTAATGGCACGAGAGGGTAATTATAAAATCCACCACTAAAAGGACTGTTATCCAGAAAAGTCAAGGGGCGGATGAATGAGAGCGTATTAGGCTTGCATACCCCTCTCTAGTTCTCAGTTAGTCTCCCTGACTGGACAACGCACGCATCAAACCTTTGCCATAGAAGCCACACCATCACCCACCCCAAAATATGACTAAAACCTCTACCTCAACAAAACACCTCAAAAAGAACTAGGGAAGTCCACACCGACTTATTACCTAGAGATCGGGTGTCCAAGGCTAGCAGTTGCTATAAAACTTAGAAAAGGAACAAACTCAAATTACTCACACAACCCAAGCAAAGATATCCTCCAAATCCTCTACCTCCGGGTATAAACCGCACCCCATAATCTTCTCTAGGCCCCAAGAGAACCTCTACTCTAAAGCAACGAAAGATACTACAGCACTGAAACCAAGAATCCATCCGAAGAAAACCGTTGAAACAGAGCACCTTCCTTAACTAGGTCAATCCAACTGCTAAATTCCAATACAATACAATCCCACCATTACTACCACACTTCTACTGCGCAACTCTAATATATACGAACAAAATAGGTAAGAAGTATGGGACCAAAATCCATACCATAACCTACAAAACAAAAGCAACCACTAAATCTCAAAGGATGCTAAAGTCTGCACCAACGAACCATGAAGCCAACTAAAGCTACAACAACAACATATTTCAAAGGAAAACATCCAAAGAGGCACCACATGCCTAATCCACCACTAAAAGAAACAGAACAACCTATCAGGATAGATATACGTATAAATCCACAAGCACGAGAAAGAATTTTCGAAATGGAATGATCATAGGATATAAGAGAAGAAATAGCAAGAGTTCAATTTACACTAACACTAGCTGCAAGGAACAACTCATTGATAGACAGTCCAAAGAATAGTGGAAACGAGCAGAGGAGGATAAGTCATCTTATCACATGAGGGATACCCACACCGGTACCCACAATATAATCAACAAGGAGTGAAAGGTGAACATGCTACAAGCCAGAACTATAGAATTACTCTACAATAGGAAAAGTCCAAGAGAAAAATAGTACATACTGGAAGAAATAAAGGAAAGAGCGAAACATTTTGACCAATGAACCTCCAGGCCTACAAACAAAACAAACCCCAACCGACGAGTTCCTAAAATGGTCCCTACCACTCAACCGGGGTACACTGGGCAAGGCTAACGTAACTCTTATAGTATGAAAGAACAGAACCGCATAATGAGAGGGTTAACTAGTTCATTCCTAGAATGTCAAGTGATAAACTGAAAAACTGCCAAAGGCTAATCTAGTTGTATGATACAAACTATCATTAGTATCCACCACTGAAAGGGAAAGCCTCCTATAATGACCAGAAAAATGACAATTGTTTCCTAGGGCATAAAATAAGGATGAAAGAATGCACTTATCAAGAGGGATATAACTGATATAACAACCAACAAGTGATAAAACCTAGATACAATATAGCTAATAACATGATAATAAATCAGGATTAATCTATGGCTAAAAACCACAACGCAAAACACACAACAAGCCCTTGATACTGCATAACATGGCACTACTCAATCTACAAAATATAAGGTGGGGGAGAGAAAATAATTGAAATATAAAAAGGACTCAAGAAAGACTCACATAGAATACCCCAGGCCACCCCCATTACTCTACACACTGACACCGATCGAAGGATGAGAAAACCATAAAAGGACCTATTCACTGAACTGACCAAAGAATTCGTACCCTGGGCACCACTTAGACTAAAAATCAACCCCTCCATAAGTAAAGTATGCACGATTGCAACCAACATCCTCTCTAACTCCCTAGTGAGGCAAGACTACCACTAATACTAAGTGAAAAGGCCTGTGCGAATTTCTCACAGAACTGAAAACCTACTCATAATACCTAGGTTTAGTATTGGCCAATCTCTGCTCCTCGTCAAAGCAACTTAATGAAATAACCGCTTCATGTCAAATTAACTCAACAAAATAACCATGTCATTCTGATTCTACCTTGGAACTATGTCCCAAAATCTGCAACCTCATCTCGAAGCCACTTTCTAAAATTCCATAAACAAGCTTTGTCCATAAGGCCCCTGAGACTGAAGCTAAAACTTTGAATGCCTGACACTCTAACATGCCCCCGACCTCAACCTCAGGGTCGACCCTCATTATGGTATTTCACTGGAATCTTGGGCTAGGTAATACCACTAATTCTGCTTCATGAAGCCCCCGCACAAATCTTCAACAAAGGAGTAAAGTCGATCAACATTCCTAAAAATCAAACACAATGCATGAAAAGGATTAAAGAGGTGAGTGTTTCCTAAAAGCTCCATGTAGCCTCCCAAAGATAGGATATGTGCGTCTACATACCGGTCTGTAGGACTCTACCAGACACTGCCTCCATACCAAGGATACCAGCGAACTTAAGTTCTGGTACCACTCTATTATGATCCAAAATGCAGGTCATGATGGAGTCTACCAAAAAACTCTTATATCTAAGCCTATTCCCAGCCTGAAGGGGGAAGCAGTGAGTTGTACCATGACACATAACAATAGAGAAGATAAAGAAGAGGAAAAGAGAAAAAAAAACAAAAACTAACAATAATATCCATACCTCAGGATTGGTATCAATAATACAAAAATCATCTATATACAAATAGACAAGAACAACTCAAAATTATAAAAGATTAAAGTTGTCTCTGACAACAAGTGGAGATAGAGCTTATGATGATGAAGAACGGTTGCACGAACTCATAAGCTCATTATATCCTTTAAACACTCCAAATCATGACTTGACACAAACAATGTCCTAAAAATAACTGGTACTAGGTCCTGCATCATAGAAAAGATGTAGAAGTTTAGTATGACTAAAAATAAAAACGGGTTCCCAATAGGCATAATAGGCCAAACGGAAATGTATAAGATACAAATAATGAAACAGAGAGATCTATACTAACAGTCAAGGTAACAGGGAAGTAATAGTAATAAAAAAAGAGTCTACACGGCCGCATAGTAGACAAGTAATACACGCTAACAACCAGAAGTTAATACATAAAAGGACTACTAAAGATACAAGCTAATCAGAAAACCAATCCATGATAAGAGAGGCTACATACCTAGGCTAGCAAATAAACATAGATAAGAGTAAGGATATGCCTCGTCTATAGAACTAATATATAGCTAACCGATTAGCGTCAAAGGAATAGAAATATTTAAGTAGAGTAAACTAAGATACAAGACTAGAGTAAATAAAATCATTTCATAACCACATCATAAGTAGAAGAAGACTATCGACAAATATAAAGCTAAAGGAAATGTGATGCATACTTAGAGCTCTAGTGCGGTAACAAAAAAAGACAAACGAGCAACGAAAATAACCAATAGAGGTAAGGCAATATGTACAAGTAACCAGGAAGAACATAAGGAAACAAGGTAAGAATACAGAACAACAATAAAACCCTGCCTAGTATCCCATCCTACCAGTAGGTACACTCAAAAGAACTACCAAGTAAAACAAACCTAATTCGTATCCCATCCTACCAGTATGTATAATCAAGCAACCAAGAACCTAACGTGACCTCCTCCATAGGTCTAAAGGGCACAAACAACACAAAAATATACAATACAATAGGATAGTAAAGAAGTAGGTCAAGTTCCCACATGCACCTTCCCCGGGACAAATCCATGAGTAACAGGACCCACATAAACATCACTGTATACCACTGCATCACCGTATTACCCCTCCCCCAGGCTCCACATAGAGACCTTGGATGGAAGGGCCCGTGGAGAGAATATTTACCATAAGCATAATCATCGTATTCAATGAATCATCGGGGCAAAGATGCCAAATTTTGAGTTCAACTCGTATATAATATCTCAATGGAAATTCATTATATCGTTGCATAAGCATTCCAATATCATTAGTGACAACTTATAAAATAAGGTTTAGTCATGTGAGAAAATAGCTCCATACTGCTGAGTAGTTGTGGAAAGTATAAGTATAGCATAAAAATCATCTCCCTGTTTTAAGCTAATTCGTTTTATATATAAAGAAATAGTTCAATACCACATAGTTGTCGTGGAAATCTCATGTATAGCTATGAAACTCTTTCAAGTTAACAAAAAATCCCTTTATTATTATATTGTTAAACCATTTATTTCAATGCCCAGTCTTTACCCATTTCAGGTAACTAATGCATACTAGCAACACAGAATTTATTACAATGCCAAGTGTTTACTCATTTCAGGTAACTAATGCATGCTTGCAACATAGAGTTAAAACTCAATCAATATTTCAATATAGTTTAAATAGACTAAAGGCCACCAGCGATTATGATCTCAGTAGAACAAATTCCCAGAAAATATGCTATGTAGGTCTAAAGTCTAGAATCTCAGCTAAAGCACGTAAAGGGTTCTAAGATAACTCATAACCAATAAATAATCCAACATTAACCTTACCGATCTAGGGTATGCTATTTGTGATTAGGGACATATCAATATAGTCATATAAGTCATTTAGCAAGTAGCAATGCTTAGGAAGACACATACAATAGGAATTCTATCCGACCAGTATTATCTAAGGTCCAGGACCAACAACATGCTCAACAAGGTAAACAGTGAGGTCTGATCAATAATAACATTACAACTAAGGGAGAAAAAGAGGAGAACAAGGGAGATATTCACAAGTATAACCATAAGGATACTTGTAGGGCGATAACTGCACAATCACTAAGTCGAGGAAGCAGAAAGAGGAAATAAAGTTAAAGTGAATAATATGAGCAGAGGGGAACAATCTAACTCCCCCCTATACTAGCAAGTGACATCATAATTATTACACATGTGCATTGTTTATGAGAAGAGAAGTCGTAACATACTTGAGGTCGGTGAAGATGTTCGAGTGGTAAGATAAAATCCTAAACATCGCAGAATATTTCGAACAACTTTAAAACTATAAAGATCTTAACGTACAAGTCAAAACATAAAGAACGAGACTCATATTGCTATTTAACATCTCAGATTGAATTTTGGCCAAAAACGTGCCCGTGATCCTCACATCTAAAAAAATATCAATGCTTAGAGTTCAAGTCAAAGAACGCGTGGTTCGAATTTAGACTTAAAAGAACAAGAAATGAGTAAGAAATTTGTTCGCAAAGTTAAAAAGTAGAAAACTTTACATATAAGAAATTAATTTAGAATAATACGAGAATTACCCAAAACGACGAGGAATGAGGTTAAATCAAGAATTGATTTATTCACTTCCAAATAGAGAGAGAGATTTAATGATACACGGTATAAATATAAAAGACTACACGCAACAAATATATATATATATATATATGTGTGTACTACTTTAGTCCATAGTTAGCTATCACTTAATCATATAAAATGTCACCCCTTAAAGAGGTGCTGCCACATTCATCTTCCACCTCTACGTGTAGCGGAGTTGCTACTACTATTATATTTTTTTCCATTATTTAAATATTCGGGTATCCCTCTAGACCAAAACGCCACGCTTCGGTGCTAATAGAAATGTCAAAAATTTATTTCAAGCACGTTTTCAAGAAAGTAATTCTCAAATTACCCAATTCTAAAGTCAAGACTCCAAAACGGGAAAATCGAGATAAATCAAGGTACTGCAAAGGAACCACACTGTCGGTCCAAGTAAGCCATAAGTGACTTGGGTATATAGGAAACACGCAAAGACACAGTAATGGCTGAAGAGGGACGTTACACTGGAAATGGATCAAATAGGCAGAATGATTATAAAATATATTTTGGACCTATTTGAACCACCATTCATCGATTCAGGGTCATCTTGATCAAAAAGTCACTGTGATCGATTTCAACTTTTGTATAACTGAAGAATCCAACCAACGCTTCAAATCACTCCCGAATGCCTCAGGATCTATGCCAACCACCTAACTAAGTCAAAAATCACCTTCGATATTTCAAAAATTCTTAACCCGATCCCATCAAACTAGATTGTTGATTTGGTTAAACATCCCAATTCTTAAACCTTCAAAATTGAAAAATTTTAGTTACCATTGATATGATCACTTTGAAATAGTCACAAATAATATACAAAAGCTAAGAAAATATTTTTTAAAAAAAAGAGAACACGTAGAAAATCCAAAACGATCATTACGATCATTACAATAACCGATAATAGTGGTGTAGTTATATTGCTAGTCTGTGCCAACATAGGAAAATATAATTAAGCATAAACATAATTTTAAAACTATGGTTGGTCGGAGTTTATTTTTGTTTCTTTTGGGCCTGTTAGCTGTAACTTGTTAAGAGGAAATGTGAGTAATTTCATCAGGTTTGAGTTGATTGTCTTATATAAAGGCTAACGGGTGTCTAGTTGACAATTCTTTTGGAATGATCAGATCATTTTTTTGATTTTATGATGAATATTGTTGGTATCTTAAATGGCGCACAACCAGCCAACTACTGAGTCAATTTTAGAAACAAAACTGAGACAGCTCATATAATGACCAAGAACCCCCATACCACCACTATTATGATTCGAAATATTCCTATTAAAAGAATTATTCTTTCTCTTTTGATTTATATAATTTTTTTAGTTTAATAAAAATATTTTTATATTTAATAGTAATATAATTAAAAAATACTCACTTTATATTTAATAAAATAATTTATAACTGTATAAATATTTATAAATAATTTTATATTACAAATTTTAATTTTTTTAAAAAAATTGTGTTAAGTTATTTAAATGGAGAAAGTATATCTTAATAATGTTAAATTAAAAATATAACCCCATGTAATTAAAAATCAGGAGAACCGCACAATAGCGGAGCATTAGTAGCTATCTCACAAAGTCCACATACCACATATCTGTGTCCTCTCTCTCCCTGGAAGCCAATTTTGTTTTGGTTTTTGTAAATTTCGAAACATCCAGTTTAATCTGTCGGTTTGGGAGAAGAAGAGGGAGAAAGACCACAACCTTTCCCTTCCCTCTCTCTTCTCTCTCCCCTCAACTCATCACCTCCATCCCCCACCTCCACCCCCCTCCAACGCACACAAAAAACACTATGCAATTCCAGTTCACCTTCTTCATTAACAACTTTCTCCCTTTCCCTTCATCGTCACGGCGGCCGGCATTTGAACGTCCTCGGCCATCACCCACCGCCTCCTCCTATGAGACTCCTCTCTTCCCCCCCTCCTCACTTTGATGCCAATGCCTTCGCTCCCTCTTCCTTCTCCCGTTTGATTGCTTTTCCCCCTGGCCCTTTCGAATTATTGTTAACCGATCCAACTTCTAAACCCACCATCCTCCTCCCTTCTGTTCCTATTTCTGACGGTGCTTCTGATTTTGCCACCATCGCTTTTGTTTTCGGTGTTCTTCTTCTCTCCCTTTTCTCTTTCGCTTTTATTTTTCACCTTCGAATTAGATCACGTCAATTGCCTCATCTTCAGAACTTCAATTCCCTTTGGACTGTCAGATTGCTCCTTGTGTTATTCGCTTCACTTTGGGCTGTTAACGAAGTGATTCGCTTACCCTTCATAAGAAGAAAATATATTTACCCTTTTTTGCCCTCTCTCTCCCTGCATCAACAAGCTGATCTCTGTAAGGTTCACGTGGTTCTCTCATTGGGATTCTTCGAGCCATGTTTTCTAATCACTCTTCTTTCTTTGGTCAACGAGTCAATCAAGACGCAAAATCCTTTTCGGACGTGGGGTGTTGTACTCGTGTTTTTGGCCTCTTCTCCTGTTCTCTTGCTGCAAACCTTCTTCGTGTTCTTCTCGCCGTTGGAGGAACAATTACCCACGTATATGCATGCAAGTTCTTACCTTTCAACTAACCATTTAGGAAACACATCAGTGCTTTGCACTTACCCATTGTTCAGTTGCATTGTGTTTGGACTATTCAGCATTGCTTATTCGTTAGCATTTTTGTTGTCATGTTGGAGGGTGGTGGCGTTTGTGATAAACAAGAAAATTCGGGTACGACTGAACATGCTTGCCACATCGTTCATGATATTATTGCCGATACAGATTCTTTGCTTAGGATTGTCACCGTTGTGGCAGCCGGCAGAGCCTACACATGGATATGTTGTCCTGGCGATGGACCTTGCCGTTGCATGCTGCGTTGTGATTGGGGAGGTAATTTTGGTATTAAAGCCCATTGCAGATGCTTTAGCTGCAGGTGGAGCATTTTGCCCCGGGAGTTCCGGTAATAGGTCAGTTATCTGTCGATATACACACATGAAGCATGTTTAATTCAAATTTAAGGGGCCAAAATACCCCTTTTACTATATCAAATAAGCTTCTTAATTTAACCCCTACATATTATGGTTCCACATATACATATCGGCCAAACTATCTCGTAGCTTCCTCTGTCCAAAGGAAGTTCAGTCATATTCTTATGGTTGGAAAATTATCTCTTTATCAGACAACTTACGATTTG
>JBDJHY010000097.1:5903733-5916405 GCA_039654485.1 Withania somnifera
GCTGAAACACTCTGAGATTCAAGACGTCGCGTATTTATCATAAATGACCATGAGGGTCGCTACACATATCATTCTGTATAGTTCCATCCTTATTTGTTGGTTGCTAGTTGTTCTCTTCGATTATATGGGTAGACGAATGGCTTTGTTTTCATTTGTCTATCCATCGGGTATATGCACGCCTGTTGGGATTGTAGTTATGTTATCTATTTCTTTATTCGATTTTCTTGTTAGATACTAGTACTGCTATTGGGTGTCATTCTTGCCTTCTATTATTTCATGTTATTTGATGTTAGATACTCATTTTCATTTGTCCTTTTATTGAGGCTACTGGTATACCGCCCTATCTGTTTTTATTTTTATTTGTTAGTTGAGCATGGACTCGGGTATGTCTCCTTTCCTTTATCTAAATTGTCGATTATCGTTAGTTATCTAATTTGATCACTTAACCTGTTTCGTGATCTGTTTAGCTAGACTTCTTGTGTATTGCTCTGCTTGTGTTGATCTCTGTGACTCATTCTTGTTTTATCTGCCTAATTACTATTTATTTATTATATACGCTTAGTCAATCTATGAAGCCAACAGGATACACGATTGCTTCAGATTTATGGTACTCATACTACATTTTTTCATCTTTCCTGGAGAAGATCCTGGTACGAACGGTTGCCATTGATTTGAGGATTTATGCTCGAGTCGAGGTTTCTGATGTAGAAGAGAGCTCTTGGCGTCCGAAGCCCACTTTACCTTTTCTTTATCTTTAGTTTTTGTCAGTTGAGTCTGAGAAAGATGTATTCATATTACTGTTGTATTTTTTTTTGGCATCTTTATATTTAGCTGTTATTTTATCGAGATACTAGGTTTTGGGGTTTTATTTTCGTATTATTTTCAGAACTTGCTTTTTCTATTATCTTTCGTATTATTTTATTATTAGTGTTCCTTGTATATCTTTCGGGTTTATTTGCCAACGGTGGGTTGTAGGTATCTTCATGACTTGAGAAATCAGGTCATGACACAATTTGTGGAATTCTACTTATAATTAATGACAACGAAAATTGGAAAATCTAATCTTGTGATGGTTAATAATTGGTTTTGCTTCAACAATAGATGGACCATTATTGTATATAACTGAATAAATATCTATAGCCAATTAAAACTACTAATGTGAACATCTGATATATATTTTGTAAAGAGTATGTCAAATACTTCTCAATCTTATATAAATGAATTCTGTTTTTAGATTAGAAAAAATATATTTGAATGTTCTCTTATAGTTAAAGCCCTTAATTCAAAGTGTTGAAAAAGTTTTTTTAAGTTGTATACTCTAATATAGATATATGCACAAAGCACGTATATTAAACTAGTATTATATAAAAATGAAAATGTTCTTAGAAATGATTCATAGTTTTTGTTCTTCGTTCAAAAATTATGTAATAGAAAAAAAATATTTTTTTTCACTTTTTTCTTAAATTATTATTTAATTTATTTATAATATTTCACCTAAAATATTTTGGAGTTTAAAATTGATTAAAAATTTTATTTAAGAAAAATCTTTTGTCGGTTCTCTTTATGAAGAACTTGCAAAAAAAAAATTTACATATTTCGATAATTAATTGAAACAAACTTAGCAACCTTTATTATTACTACTACAATTAACTAATGTTGGAAAAAAGGGGAAAACATTAGTAGGAGAACACGTGTGAAACTTATTACTATTTTAATTATTTTTATAGTATATAAAAATTATTAAATCGTAAAACATATGATAAAAAAAATATTATAAAAGGTATATGAGAATTAATAATTATTTGATAAAAGAGATTAAAATAATAATTAAAGAGTCTAAAACATATGGTAAGACAAAAAAATATTTTAAAGAGTCATTATAGGTCATGCTGTTGAGCGAATATTGATACGGCGGCGACCTTCTCTCTCTTTAAGTTTCTTAATTCATTTATTTGGTTGTGGAAAAATATCTGTAAATATGAATTAGTTATCACGGCTAAGAAAGTAAATTGTATTTGAAACAAGAATTTCAAGCATATACATACTTCTATTTCTACTATTTTTTTTTATTTTGATTTTAATTCAAATCGTCTTTTTTAATTTGTTATTTTATCTCTCTTTATTTATTTTAGCTATACATTTAAAGATTATATATTAATTATATCTAATTAACAATTGATAATGAATTCTAGTCCTGTTAATAATTTCTTGTGTTTTTCATTTAGGTGAAAATTTTAACAATGAATCCCTTTTTTATTTTATTTTTTGAGTTTTATTTTCACTTAAAAAAAGTTAACAAAAGATTGAATGAAACAAATCTGTTACCGCAAAAAAATATCACTGAGATTTTTTAATTACTATTATTCTTTATTGAAAAAATATATTTTGGCATAACCGAACCTTACAGGTGCAAAACACTAAGCGGGTAATTGGAACAACAAAATTTGTTTTGACTTTTCTTTACAAATTAAAAATAATAAAGTCGTTACATATTAAATAAACCTAAGTTATCTTACTCACTTTTCAATTCTTCTCACTTGACTTCTCATGTGTTCTTTGAAAGAAAAGTAAAAAACATCCACCTTCGCTTCTCAGCTTTTAATTAATGTTTGAAAGTTGACCCCGTTTACCCCTCTTGCTTTCTTTGAAATTAATTAATCAATAATTTGATATAAAAAAAAATCGTGTGAAAAGGTATTTAATTTTTTGTCCCTTTTAATTTAATTATTTTCTTTTTCTGATATGCTTTTGTTCTTTTCTTTAATTATTTTTCTCCGAACAGAGTAGTTTCATATTGTAGTTTCTTATATTCGACAAATAATAACTACTTGTTTAGATTGATAACTAAAATCAGTACAATTATTTATGCGCCTTACGTTTAATTTACTTGCCACTGTTGACATCAATTCCCAGTAATGCTTTCTAAACTGTTGTTTGTTTATTGTTGTTGATTATAAACGTACATTGACTTGGCCATAAAGAACCTCAAAAGTGAAATAGTGGCAACTGTGAAATCAGGTAAGGAATCATGCTTTTTCCCATTCATCAGTACATATATTTGGCAAGTAAATATGACAAATAAAAAATAAAGTATGTTATAAAGATTTATTTAGTTAATTAGACATTCGAGAGACAAAGATCGTGCTTTTTAAATAAGATATTCGACTTTTTAAAAAAAAGGGGGAAAATGTACCACCTAGAAGCTGATATGTGATTTTGGGGGAGAAAGGAAACGACATATATATTATTATTCTATTCATGTATAAACATCAACATGATGAGATGGCCAGAGTTGGTCTAAGGCGTTTTTGTGTCGTTTGGTAGAACTAATCCCTGATGCATTATATCAAGGGCTCTAGTCAAGGTCCAGCTTTACATATCCTTTGATCCTTATGAGCATGAATTTGCAACCCTCTCCCAAATCTAATAACTTTATACTAATATGTAGTGTCCTATCTCATTTTGAAAAAAGAAAATGGCAAACAAGTTTAACTGACTCTCTAGTTCATAATCAGATACCAAACAAGTGAACTGCTGTTCATTTTCCCATAAATAAAATAGTTTGACTTACACTTTTTGCATATATAAGAAAAACATTGGCAAAAATACTTGTTTGACCACCATCTACAAACATCGTCTGCAGCCGTAAAACAAAAGGGATGCATCGCAACACGCCATGTACAAGATTTTGATCCACCAAGAGGTGCTTGCAATTTTAGTTTTGTTCTTAGGGTGTATTTGGTAGGAGGGAAATGTTTTCCAGTAGATATATTGAATTTTTACTTATTTTTGTACTTGATACTTAAGTTTAAAAATGGCAAATGGACATGCAAAGAAAATCAACAACGGGGAAATATTTTCGTGGAAATAAGTAATACCTAACTAAATGGTACACTTTCCCGAAGAGGTGTCAATTACAAGTGTACTAGTACATCAACTAAAGAAGGAAAATGCTTGGGGATCAAAATGAATTTAATAGCTATGAAAAGAAACAAAAAGACAACAATATGTTTTGACACTTGGAACTTTACAAACTCCGCCTTCCAGGAAAACATGTTTTGACGCTTGCTTGAACCGCCCCCAGATAATCTCAACAGAGGAATCAGTATTATCCCCAAATTTAGCTGTCTAATTCTAAACTTTTCAATAACTATGTATCATCTATTCAAGAAACGAAATGAGGACCCAAAAACCCAATAACATAGCAGAAAGATTAAATGAAAAGAGCCAAATACATAAAGAGGAATTTTGAGCAAGTCACTGATAAATGTAACTGTAAAGAACATCCATAAAGTATTGGTACTCTGAGGCATCTATAGAAACATAATATACCAACTTAAATTAAATCTACCAACGCCTTCATAAACCAGCCAACTCTATAAGCTTAAATAAATCTGATAAGTACCCAGCCGATGAGAGAATCCAGCTGAGATTCAGTACTGAAAACTAAAAGACAAATGCCACAAGAGTACTCTAATACTATATGTATATATTTAGATATGCTTATAAGTAAAAGATCAACTGAAAGGCAATGCCAAGGTGATTGATCAGACCACTGCTTTGCGAGGAGAACGGGGACGTACGGGAGTCTTCGATGGGCTTACCCTGCATAGACCATAATATAAAGATAAAATGAGAACCTCAGCAAATATGAGAGGAAGCTTTAGTAGAATTTCTACAGAACCAAAATCAACCTTATGGGAAGTGATCCCAGGATTGCACCACTGCAGTTGAGTGCAGCAATTGCACTCTCTGCCTGAAACAGAAGAAAATTTACCATGAAACCATACATAATGTGTGGCAACAGAAAGTTGTACCAAATCCCATTAAGGAGATGCAGTGACGTAAAAAAAAAAAAAAAGAATCAGTAATATGGAACACTTCAAAATTTTCTATTCTGAAATAAAATGAATATACTGCAAAAGACAAGAAAACTTCGGGAAATGAGGACTGTTGAGATAACAGAAATACCACACCATGCACACTAATATCAAATGAAATTCTAAAAAGAAGGCACCATGTAGGTGTTGTCTGCCATGAAAAACAGCTGCAGAGTCGAAGAAAAACAGAAGAAAATTTATAGACAAGAAAAACAGGCTCAAGTATGTAGCTTCCAAACTTAGAATTGTTATCCTATTATACAAGATGGATCTCCAAGTAATACAAGCAAAACATAAACTGAAAGCATCACTCAAGAAAATTGGCATTTACTCAACAGTAAGATCTCACTTATGAGACAAACATTTCCCACAAATAACAAGAAAACAGCTTCTAGGATTTCATCAGATGAAAACCTCAAATGCAGACACAGAATCCAGTGAGCGAAGAAAATTATAGAGGATTTCATATGTTCCAACCAACTCTTAACCTCTTAGAAGGATAGGATCCGGTAGAAAAAAGAAGACACATACCAGTTGAAAGCAACTCGTGAACTGAGAAAGTATAAATCAATAAAATGCAGGTTAAATGAGAGTACTTGCAATTGCTCGGATATATCAAGGGGAATCGAACTCAGCAAATTACCGGCATTGAAGTACTCCCTACTTATCTAAGTCGACAATAATTTGGTTGGACAGTTATATTATCTATTTTCTTGAACAAACAGTACCAAGTATATAGCTCTTGTATTTTTCTTATCAAAACAGCAGCCCTGTATCTATGTAAATTGAGAGGTCCTAACTCAAGGCAAGAACTTAAAAGTTGATCACCATTAAAAGCAAAGTAAACAACAATTTTGCCAGATGATCTGAACATGTTGTGCAAGAGCAAAAGTTCTGGGGACCTGCCCATTGAGCATTCTGTTGCCACATACTATAAATCTGATTCCTAACCACCAAGACCACTCGAGTTGGCAGGCATCAAAACCATCAATATTGCAATTTTCATAGTCTCTACTTCTCTAAATTCTAAGGCTTCAGTTATCTCTAGTTTCAGCAGATGAGCTACATCAAGACTTAACATGTGCAGTTAGCTACTGAATATTCGCAGATGCCTGTTCAACTTATCAAATAGATAAGAGCAGCAAATTTTGTTTCTTCTGTCTTTAACCCTCCAGCAAGGTCTGTTATTTTCTAATTTTGATTCTACTGTTGGACTCCTTCCATAATGCCATCCATCTTGAACTATGTAAAACAAGCTCCTTCAAATTTTTTATAGTACTGAGACCTTCCATTTCTTTATTTGCAAAGGATGCAGCTTCTGTTTGTTTTTTCACTTATAAGTCCAGCAATTTCATTCATAAAAGACCAATTCAAAAAGTATGTAAAAGATCGATAGGTCAACCTGAATCAACCATAATCTTTCATGTGAATGAAGTGCAAAGGGTAAAAATGTGCCAGTTTAATCTCGTCAACTGAGGGTGGACTTTTCTCATCCCAACTTTGTTTTGGGCAAGCATATTAATCCCTTCCATCTCCCACTTTCTCTACAGTGGAAATAGTCAACGTAGTCATAATAAAATGATAAAAAATTTTGATAAGCAACCGTAAAATTAATCATGCGAGTAAATTCTCTTTGGAGGGTGGATAAAATTCAATCAAACTGCGCACTCTCTCATTTCATCCGGGCTAGTTGAGGAACTAAAGGAATTCTCCTACCAAGACCAACTCTACCTGCATCATTAAGTACATAAAGTAGGAAACCAAAACTGCAAATGGCTACCAATAGACCTACCCTATAGTACCAGCTAACCCAGTGGCAGAGCCACTTAATATTGAGGGGGCTCAACCCTTCAGCAGAAGATTACACTATTCATATATGGGTAAAACTATTTTTTATGTATATATAGTAGATGTCGAACCCCCGCCTTCGGGTAGTTCATGTGTTTAGTTTTTTAGATTTTGAACCCCCTTGCCGAAAGTTCTGGCTCCACCAAGGAGTTAACCTGCAGATTAAGCACCTTGCTAAACCAAAGAAAGGTTTAACTATGGAGAAGCTTTGCCAGAGAACACTGTAAATCTCAGATAACAAACAAAATTAGGGTGATTTAGTGGTGGCAAAGGAGAAACTTTTCCAGAGAACACTGTAAATCTCAGATAACTAACAAAATTTGGGTGACTTAGTAGTGGCAAAGAATGACAGAGGTATATGCTTATACTGGAATTCCAGGAGCAAAGAGAGAAAAGTTTAAGCAAAAACTCAGTTTCAGAATTCATAGGGGGAGGCCCATGCCAGCAACATTTTGAGTTAGTGCAATATATCCAAAACAGGGACCAGAATTGGTGTTTCTACACTTCTTACCACAAAAGAATCACACAACATTAGAATAATGTTCAAATAGAGGCACAGAGTTCTAATCAATGTGACAAAAATGTTGTAAAGGAGAAACTTATTCTGGGACTCAGCAGCTGAAATCTGAAAGTTTCATCTGGTTAACTGTAAGATCTTCACGTTGAATATTAGGGCTTGGATGAAAAACTTTAGAATTGTCAACAAAGCACTAATTGGGAAGTGGCTATGAAGATTTGGAATTGAAGAGGCGGCAATATGAAAGAAGGAAATAGCAGGCACTATGGAGGAGGTGATAGAAAGAAATGAGAGTCGTGGAAGCGAAAAGGAGGTTAGAATGTAAAATTACCTTATAGATACATATTTCCGGAAATTTCACGAAGGGTTTAAGAAGAATTTAGCAGTTTTGTTACCTATTAGGCAGGAAATGAAAGAAGTCTTCTGGGATCAATAGTGGTCATGGAAAGAGCACCTTGAGGACGACCATCCCTAACTTAACTCACAAATTCGTGCAAAAGGAGACGATGGAAACAAATCCAGGTGGTACAAGAGACTCAGAAGAAATTTAAAAGATTGGGCAGTGGATGAAATCCAAAGATTGATGAAAATGCTCTACACTCGGAATATCACTAACTGGTCAGGACTCGTGAAGGTGGGCACAAGAAGGATGTGTGTTTTCACGAAAGTTGTTGGTCGAAAAATGTCGGGTTCAATGAAAGATGTGTTGATACTGGTCTGCTAGAAGAAGAAAATAGAAGATACCGTGTATGGCGTGGGGATGTTGCCCCACTAGGCATCACGTGAGTCATGTGAGAAAAAGAAAGGAATAGGAGAGTTCTAGGGGGTTAATTTTTGGTGCACCTACGAAGTTCTTGTGGGCTATATGTACAGAATATTGTACATAATCCTATTGCTGTGCAGGTTCTCTACTTTTTGGAGTACATCCTGTTATGGGAGCTATCCCACATTAATAAAATTATTTACCCTCTCGAAACCACAAGAGTAAAGAAAAAGAGATAACACACTTTGAGCAGCTAAAATGTTAAGGGCAAGCATTTGAAAATCAACATGATCCAACATTGATAGCAACTATTGGAATTTATAGTAGCTTTGATAATTAGTAAGAAGAAGAGGTCCACAACTCAAGTTAGTATAAGCAGCAATGAAAAGTCAGAAGCTCATGGAAGTTACCATGACAAACTCAACAAAAGCTATACGAGTCGAATGATGATAGTCACCAAGCAACCTCAAGCGATGAACCTATGTTAGAGAAGAAAATCCATAACATAGATTTAGGATTTTAAGAAGGAACAGCATGTCAGACTTGTTACATGAGCAGCTACAAACCTCTCCACAAAAGGACTCAAAGAACAGCTTGACATCTGCTTGAGTAACCTGCTTCATACAAACATACAAGTCGTTAATATTATTTTTTCATTGATGTCCATCAACAAAGTGAATTTTAAACCCAAAGTTACCTTCTTATCAATATTTGTACAGTATACAGTTCTAGCACACATCTCTCTTTCATCTTCAGACTAACATCAGAGCAAAGGTGAAAAAATTAGTATTAGCAGCACTAAGTATGCATTTTCCACTCACAGGACATTCTCACAAAAGGTAAATTACATGTAGCCACAATTCCTCACCCTTGGAAGAAAGGTTGGATTAACCGGTGCAATCGCAGTTTTAGAAGGAAGCACTCTCACGGGATAAAACCCAAGCATAGTTCCTGCAAGACTCAGGGCACTCCTTGCACCTTCTGCATAACATATTGGGGAAAATATGGGGTTAGAGAACAAACACCCAAATGGTGTACCTAGAATATATACACAAATAGTTGTGTCAACCTACCTTCATCTGTAAACTCAATAAAGGCAAATCGAAGTACAGAATTAGTGTCACCACATATACGACAATCGACAACCTTCAGCATATCAAGTTTAGTCAGATATGGAAATAAAACATTTACTCAACATAATTAAAGGTAAGATAATAACCACGAAGAAGTACAGAAGCTTGAAATAATGGATATCTATCCACCTGTCCACAATTAAGAAAGAGTGCTGCCAGCTGCTCTTCAGTTACCTACATAAAAGAAGAAACAGAATTATCAAAAAAATAAAGACAACGGTATAGTAAACTAATTAACCAATCACTGGACCTCTCTTTTTACCTGGTGATCAATGTCAGATACGTAAACCGTCCTCCTTATAACATCTTCCCTCTGGGCCATGCCTGTTCGGGTATTCATCCTGCTCCTTCCATAACCATAGCCATTCTTCTTCTGCAAGAACAATTTAAAACTTCACCAATCAGCTCAAACTTACAGACGTAGATATATCACCTAGACAAACCAAAAGAAAAGAAGATTTCTTTTTCCGAAATAAATGGTAGAGAGAGAGATAAGAGAAATTCAACACCCGTCACTTTGACACTACAATGACTAAATCATCTATTACTTCTATGCAGAATGACAATTGGACTATACAAAATAACCTCCGAGGATCATCTTACATCTAACATAAATTAAAGATAATTTTGGAAAGTTACAATCTTAGAAGTGGAGAGCTATACATATTCCTCCGCAAACAAATGTAAATACCAAACAAAATCATGATAAATCAGAAAGGAAACGGCGATCAATTGATACCCTTCTGTTGGAATTTCCATTGGCAGGTCCTTGTTCAGTCTGCATTAGAAAATTGTTAGCATCATAGCCAAAATGCACTGTGCCAGGTGGAAATGGCAGTAGCATGCTGTTGTTAGACAGTGATAGCGGCACAAACTCTTCAGCCAAGGGATTCAATTTGGAAAGCATTTCCTCCAAATCCCTCATCTCCTTCATCCCCTTATTAAACCCTTCATCCCCACCATCACCATCAACCACCCCTCCATTCCTTAAATCAACACCGTTCATTTTCTGCTGCTCATGCTGATTACTATGATCGCCCAATACTCCATTCCCGTTGACGGTGTGCTGTTGTTGCTGAATTCCATTAGCTCTCTGGGGTTCTTGCTGTAGCTGCTGCTGATTAACAGACATCAGATGGAAATTCTGATTGCTAGGTACCTTTGACCTCTGCACACCGTTTTGTTTCGCTTTCATCGACTGATGATCGATAACGACAACATCTTTCTGCACAATTCTGCCGGGATTCGATGAGCCAACAACGTTAACAGCAGCATTCTCAACCACAGCCATGATTGTTCAACTCCTATGTGACACTGTCAAACAATGCTCCTTTTTGTCCTCTTCTTTTTTTTTTTTTCCAAATATGTGTTCTGTCAAAACCCCATAAAGAAAAAAAGAAAAAAAAAAAACAAACAAATATAACTGACTCATTTTTTCAGGAAGAGCAAATTTATTAGTAAATCGGGAAATAAATAAAAGGAAAGAAGCAAAATCGTACCTGATGGTCTCTAAATGGCATCCATTTGATTATTAAACAGAGTACCACAACACTAAGATCGCCAGCTGAAAAATGAAAAAAGCGATGAAAAAAAATGTTTCGTGGAGTGTGTAGTGTTAATTTTACTGAGTCTGCAAAATAAAGATATGATTGGTATAGAGAGAGAGAGAAATGAAATAATACTAAACTCCACTGATTTATAGCAAGAAGAGGTGAGGTGGGTTCTTCGGATCGTCCGTTTACCCAAAAAACAATTGTTAAAACAGTGAATGTCTGATGGGTTTTAGATGGACACGAAAAATGACATTCATTTCCACATTTACAATTTATCTATTCTGACTAGTGTGATTTCAACATTATCATTATATTATTATCTTTTTTTATTAGTCTAACTTTTTTTATAATAATATCTTTTTCATTAACATAATATAATCAAATTTTTTTATAATAACTTGTTTGTTTGTATATTGATTACTACAGTAAATCTGGAGGAATTTAAAATAAAAATGACTTGGATAGTGTATTTAGTGTCATTAAAAATAATAAAAATTAAACCTTCCACTTTTGATTATTGTAGGAATTTTGATAAATTCATCTATGATTTACTAAGTCACAAAATTTCAATATGAACAATTAATTCAAATTTTCTACAAGAATAAAATATTGTGATTCGTAGTTAAAGAGAAGGAAAGAGAGAAAACTTATGTATTTTTCTTGGATGATCAGGTATTTATCTTCTATATTATATTAAAAATAAATAATCTTAGAAAAATTGATTAAACTTTTTATCATTTATTAAAAATTTTATAATAGATAAAATTATTTTCTTACTATTTTTTATATTTAGTAATTTAAAAATAATTAAAATTAACTTATTAATAATTTATTTTGTACAAAGCTTTCCGTGTATTTTATGCAAATTAGAACTCAGATAAGTGGTATATTTAAAGAATACAATTTTCGAGGAATTCTAATCCTAAGTTCTAATTTCAAGTCCTAAAATTGGAGCTGAGAATTGAGGGTCAAAGGCTATCGTATTAGTTGTAAAAAATTATGTACCCTTCGTGCATTTTGTTTTTGGATGTATGATTCCAGTTTCTTTTTTAATAGAATCATTTTTATTTTTCTATCATGCTTTTAATTGTGGTATTTTTTATTTAAACTATATTTTTATGTTATCGTCTTATAGTTCACTAGCGGCTCAATACGCAGAGAGTGCGGCTTGTGCCTGAATACTATGCCCTTCAAAAGGTAAATTATTTTTTCAGAATGTTATTTTATATTTTTGATGGAATAAAATATTTTGCAATATGAATTTGCAAGAAGTTTTAACTTTCAAGATATTGTGTGCTAACGTATTGTCTAAAGTACTATATTAATTTCACATAATTTTATCCTCATCGATTTTTAATTATAGGTATCTAAATCATTATTGCTCGCGGTAAGTTTTTTAAAGGTAGTTACTGCTAATTTCTTTCATCACACAAGCTTTCTCTCAAAATCATATCATGTATAAGTTTTTGATTTGCTGTATCTGTAATAAGAAATTAGTTTCGTGAAGGGAAAGAAAAAGACGGTAAAATTTAAATTAGATGTATGGACTAATCTTTGGTTATTTTATTTTGTAGCATTCTTTAATAATGGCACTATTTTTGTTATCCAGAGAAGGCTTCTGATAAAGCTTTCAGTGAGGTTAGTCAAAGGTGCTTGGAGGATAGAAGCGTCCATGTGGCATACACCAAGTCGATTAAGGATATGTATGAGAAGCCAATACGTGTATAAGGACTGTGAGAGGAAACTCAAAGCACTTTTCCTTTTTGTTTGGGTTACATCAGGTTTCGGCTCTTAGTCTATTTTTATTTGTCTTGGTGATGGATGGATTAAATCTGTAATGACCCTTATGGTCATTTATGATAAATACGCGCGTCTTGCATCTTAGAGCGTTTCAGCAGTTGCCCCAAGTCAATTATGACTTGCTGGGACCGATAGTTCGGATCCCTGGCGACTCAGTCGAGAAATATCTCAAATTCCC
>JBDJHY010000097.1:5938839-5951914 GCA_039654485.1 Withania somnifera
CCAGTCCTTCCATAATAATATAGCTGAAGCAAAGTTAAGATACTCTATTCAGTTATCAACATGTGTGGGATATAAGCAAATTATATGCATATATGGCGGTTCCTGCATATACTCATGGGATGTAGTGATACAGTTTTTAAATTCTAATTGCTAGAGGTCTAACTGGACGTTCGAAAAAGGAGGTAGCAACTATTACCAAGAGCTGATGTTTGCTTAGAAGATAGGTAGAATGAACATCCTAGCACCAGAAATTCAACTTCTCATTCCTGTGACTAGTCAGCAAACTAAAACTTTTGCTGGATTACATGCACTTCCGTTACTAGAGAGCTCTCTCTCTCTGTTCCAAATAATATATTTCGAAGGAGGCTATATCTTTTCCTATTTATAATTAATTTGGTGTGGATCTCCATGTGTTTCTTAATGTCCATATGTATAAATCCATACCACTTCAGAGGTAGCTGGTCCCTCTGGTATCCTTAAGTGATCTGCTTATTAATTGAATTGGTTGGTAAAAGATGCATATGTATGTGGATAGTTTGTGAAGAATTCAAACTGAACCTATAGATATCATGGAAACGATATTTACTTGGAACAGATAAATGCCGCGTCCATACATATAAACTTGAATTCATGTGGTTGTTGGGATTGTGATTTTCACCAGCATATGTGGCACGGAATTGTTTTGGGATATGCTCATTAACAAAAGTTGCAAACTATTATGCGAATGCTAAATTAATTTGGATATTTCTGTGAAGCTCCTTTGTACTTAAAGGCTTTATCGTATGTACTGCTGGTAAAATGTGCACTATGATGGTGTGTGTGTGCATGTGGAATTTCTGTTTCATTATGCCTGATGGTCGAATCATTGCTGTGTTGTACGTAATTGTAGTTTCTTAACCACTATGGGTGTACCTTAACTCTTATCACTCGAGACCGAGTACATTTATGACTGTAATAGTAGTAAAAGTGTAACTTGTTTCTCTGTGGTTCTTAGTGTCTATCGTACTGTGCCAGGCAGTTAGTCTAACACCAGTTATGCTGTCTGGTTTGCAGGCAAAGCCATGCAAAAGTTTGTGGGTAGCTGGGATTAGCAAGTCTGTGTCAAAAGAAGAATTGGAAGATCAATTCAAGGGATTTGGTAAAATTCAAGAATATAAGTTCATCAGGGATCGCAACACCGCATACATTGATTTTTCTAGACTGGAAGACGCAGCAGAAGCGCTGAAGAAGATGAATGGAAAAAAATTCGGTGGTGAACAGATTCGTGTGGATTATCTCAGGTCACAACCTACGAGAAGAGTAAGTTGTTTTCTCTACAGCAAGGTTTACTCTTACTATTTTGATTTGATTCATTTTCTAGAGTGCTACATTTTGTAGAGGAAAATGTGTTGTACTGTTATGATATGGAAGTAGATGCATGTCAACCTTAAGAATGTTGGTTTCAGCTTTGGTAAATGAGTTTTGGTGTCTATACAGAATTTCTTTTGCCCAAAGGTCATCTTGCTGGCGTAAGGCATATAAAATATAATGTGTAAGTCAATGAATCAGAGTCTGACCTGAAGAGGAAAGTATATTCTTAGTGTTTGGTGAAGCCAAGGTTTGTTGCTTAGCAAACCACAGTAGGTCCAAAGTCTGAACAAAGGAGGATCATGGTAGACTGTGAACAAGCTTTAGAATAATCTAAATACGATGAAGTTTATAAATACTGAGTTCCATGGGGCTTGCCTAAATAGAACGCGTTCTTGAATAGATTCAAAAGGATTTATAAGTTGAAACAAAAAGGGTATAAAAGACTCATATAGCTGGAACCAACAAGTTTGGGTTGAAGCAGAAGTCGATTGGCTTATTGTTTCTTGCTTGGACAGCTTTTCTGTTCACCCTGTAATCTTCTCGTTGAATTGTGGATATTTATGTAGAATTCCTCTGTGAATATGATGCTATCCTAAATCTTTCAGGAGCAAGGACCGGAGTTTAGGAGTATCAGCCATCCTGACACTCGGCATATGCCTCAAGATATTGTCAGGAACTACTCTGATCCTATGCATGGTGGCTTCATAAGGCAACATGTAATGCTCCTTTGTCTTTGAAAGATTCCCAATTTTTGTCTTAGAAGTTGTTTGAGTCTAGAAACACTGGATATGTTTGAGACCCTTTTATACTTGTTTAGTACCTTTATTAATAAAATTACCTTACCACATCCAAAAAGGGAAGGGAAATTAGGTTGTTAACATGGTTCTATAGTTTGAATGAAATATGCATTTTCCGTAGCCCTAATGTTCACTCCATCTTCTTCTTTTGCGCAGCCATTTCAGTTGCCAGTGGGACATAGAGTAGATGGACAACCTAGTAAAGTTTTGTGTATAAGTTATCCTCCCTCTGTTCATGTTGATGAAGACATGCTACACAATGCCATGATTTTGTTTGGTGAGATCAATGGAATAAAAACATTTTATGATAGGAATTTCTCATTGGTTGAGTTTAGAAGCGTGGAGGAAGCCCAGCGTGCTAAAGAGGGCTTGCAGGGAAAGCTTTTCAATGATCCGAGAATCACAATTGAATATTCAAGCAGTGGTCCTGCACCTGGCAGAGATTTCTTGGAGTATCATCCTTCTATTGTAGGCCCAACAACTGACTCTTATCCCAATGAAAATCCATTCCAACCAGCACAGATGGGCATGTTTGGCCATAATCGCCCTATATTGGCCTCTAATGTACCTGGACATTTGCCACCTTATGGTATTCATGGTCCTGACATCCCAGCTAGGCCTTTGGGTATGCAAAGCAGGTTCGACCCTGCTATTTCAGGCCCAGAATTTACTGATTTACCAGTGCCCAGTAAATTGCGAGATACAAGTCCTCATAATGTGATGGGGGGTCCAAACTGGAAGCAGGCATCTCCAACACCAGGAGTGCTTTCTTCTCCTTCAGGTGAGCAGAAACCACCTACTAGATCTGCCATATCTGGATGGGATGTATTTGATTCCAGCCAACTTCAAAGGCAAACTAAACGATCAAGGATTGATCGGGCATATGATAGTTCTTATTCTCATAAAAGAACAAGTGATCGAGGTCCTGTGTTCGATGAACAATATGGTTTGGGTCCAATGGGTGGCAATGTTCCTTCAGGTTCCGTTACAGTCAGTCAAGCAAATAACAGTGATGCAAGAGTTGCTCCGGCACAGCACCATTCTGGCCATGAGTATATATGGCGTGGCCTTATTGCCAAGGGTGGAACACCTGTGTGTCATGCTCGCTGTGTTCCAATTGGGGAAAGTGTAGAATGTCAGATGTAAGTATAGTTTGTACTTCCCTTGTTGCTTCTTAAAGGAGATAGTAGTTTCTTGAATTGCCTCTATGATTTAACAGATTTCTCAGCTTGTTGATGTCTGTCAGTTATAATCTTTCCTGTTCTCTTTTTCAACTGGTGGTCTCAACTCTCACAATTTTCTAACCTTTAGGGGTCCGGGTGGTGGGGGGGGGTTGGTGGTGGTGGTTGGGGATTCTTCACAAAATATATTATGTAACTCATTCCTAAGTTCAGTCAAGAAGGCATATGTTTGATTTTTCTTTGGCTACTTGAAGTTCCAAGATTAGCTTTCTTCTTAAATATGATTTTACGGTTCTTGGTTCAACTAATTTTGGAACTAATGTATTGTTTTTCTTCATTCAGTTGCATGCCCCATATTACTTATGCTTAAATCCTGGCACTCAAATGCCGCCACAAATATGAATACTTAAGCTACACTCAAGTGCTGACATCTTTCTTTCTGCAGCCCTGGTATAGTCAACTGCTCTGCTAGAACGGGATTAGACATGTTAACTAAACACTATGCGGATGCTGTTGGGTTCAACATTGTTTACTTCTTGCCTGATAGTGAAAAAGATTTTGCTTCGTATACGGAGTTCCTGAGGTACCTGGGTTCCAAAGATCGTGCTGGGGTTGCAAAATTTAAAGATGGAACCACCTTGTTCTTGGTACCACCTTCTGACTTCCTTACCAATGTTCTAAAAGTTGTTGGTCCAAAACGTCTTTATGGGGTGGTTTTAAAACTTGCACATCATATACCTAATGGCACCTTGCCACCAGAGTCCATTCAACCTCAATATGTTGATGCACCACAGTTAACATCCTCTCAAACTGTGCATGATGCAATGCCATCCGTGGAAAGGATTTCACTGATGAACCATAATCAGGTTACCCGAGAAGATCTGAAGCTTCCTTCAAACGAATATGGGGTTCTAACTTCTGCATACCCCACAAATCCTGTGCAGCCAAGTAATACTGCAGCATACCCCTCAAATCCTGTACAGCAAAGCAATACTGTAGCTCCAACCCAACTAGGGGTCTCTTTAACACCTGAACTTATTGCAACCCTAGCAAAGATGCTACCAGCAAACCAGTTATCAAGTGTGGAAGCAACAACAATGCCTACAGGAGCTTCTGCTGGTATGCCTGCATCAGATGTTGCTGTTACACCTAGTGAAGTGCAGCAACAGTCTTGGAGATACGAACAGCAAGCTCCTGGTCGAGCTACCAATCATGTGGCACAGTTCAGCAGCCAATTTAACAACCAAACACAGGTTTTATCACAGCCCCAAGCTCATCAGCAAGTCATCAACATGCCTAACCATTATTCTCAAGGGTCCACTAGTGTTAGCCAAATGCAAGAGCATAACCTCAACCTGCAAGCGCAAGGCGGTCCTCCTCAGACATTGACCTCGACCATCATTTCTCAAGGAACACAACTCTCGGTCCAGCCCCATGTTGATCGGCAGCTTCAGCTGGGAAGACATCAAGATGCTGCAAGTGGTTCTGGGATAGCTCATGGCACAGATGCCTTGGGACATTATGGTTCATCTATTCTTCAACAACAAACAAATCTTGCATCATTGCCCAACCAGACTCATGGTGCTAATGTTTCCCAGCCACAAGCTGGCATGCCTGTTGCCTCTGGGATGGGGCTTTCAACTCAAATGCAGCAGTTGCAATCTGCACTTTATGGGTCAGTACAGGAGGGATCAGAATCGGAGGTTGACAAGAACGAACGCTACCAAGCAACTCTATTATTTGCAGCGAGTCTCCTATCTAAGATACACAACCAGAAGCCAAGTAGTCAAAGTGGGCAAGGGTCAGACAATCATTGAGAGAGATCTCCTTGAGCTAGGTAACTTTTCAACTCTTGATTCGTGGTTTGGTTTTTAAGATTTTTTCTTTTCCAGCTATTTTTGTGCTTAATTTGCTCTCTCCCTTCTTTATAGCTAGTTATGTGGTTTTGGTGTCTAGTCCATCTCTTTTATCCTTTTTTTCTTTCTAGAAAAGACTGTCACTATCCCATCCAGGGAGAAGAGGGGATCAACATTCTAGCTAGTAATTTCTTTTTGGAAGTGTAGATCTTCAGTATCTGTAGGTCTGGAGATGAGAAGTGTAAATCTGGACTTCTTGATGATGGTTTGGGGTAAAGTTTGGCATCGGTTAGAAGTTTTGCAATAAGTGAAAAGCTTTAGCGGTTGCAGAAAGATTGTGAAAAGTTGGAAGGTTTGCTTGTGAAGTAAGTTATTATTGGACATTCTGTCGTCTTGCTAGAAATAGTTCAGGAGTCGCTTTCTTTATCCGTATAGCTACATTAATAGGAGAAATTAAATGGGATAAGTCAAAAATCGACATTAAACAGGACTCCAAATTCAATTGGTTTCTTAATGGTGAAAATTGATGAGGGTCATAGATGTGTAGCATGTATAGTCCGCACCAGACATTTTATGTGGAGTAGCAGTTGTGTTCTGGTCTTAATTGCCTTTTAAGCCTTCATGCTCTGGAATTCTGTAGATCCGGCTAACCTAAGTATTCATCCTCTCTTTTCCTGTGACATACTTCTTTTGTGGGGCAGTTCCTTTTTCTCAATCTGCCCATTTATATCATTGATCGTTGAACCCAACACCACACAAAAATGAATATCTATTGATTGTGGTCGCCATGTTTAGTAGTTTGTCATTTTTCGCCTTTATGAGCTCCAAGCGAACATACTATTATGTGTTAAGAACTGCCCTCACCTTATTGGTTTTTAGTTGAGCATTCTTCATTTTTGCCTGCGTGATTTTTCCAATTTTTAAAATTTGATTACCTTTTTTTCACCATATTTTTGTTGCTACTTTTGCTTCGGTCTCATATTTTTCATATTCATTAGTTAGGATTGTTGGTTTATGATATTGTAGCTTACTTTCTTTGGATGAGCTTTGAATATTATTTTAGAGCACTAGAACGAAATTCATTCTTACCACAAGCTTTTAATAATATGACCGTGATCTCTCATTCGACTCATTTGTTACATAGTGATGAGCCTTGCCTGCTAAGGGATTAGTCCAAGTTAGACCGAGAAGTAAGAGTTTGTAATTGAAGTTGGGGGGGGGGGGGTAGAGAAATTCTCTTCAGTATTTTCGTCTGTTGTTGATTTATATTTGCTGTTGGTAGAATTTGAATTACGAATGCTTACGATTACTAACTTCGAGTTGTAAATTGGTGTTATGGAACTATAATTCTACTGAAACCTGGAACATATTTTCCTGCATTATTAAATATGCCTGCTCTTTAATATATAATTTAGGAAATCAGTTTCAACAAACCTGCACAAGGATTTGCAAATAGATTCCAATCGCTTAATGTTAGTAGCTCTTGTCGTTTGCTTCACCAACGAAAACCACAAAACTATATAGTAAAAAACTATCACTTCGACAAATATGTGACGGGACTGCAGCAAACGAAATCATTATCAAAGCGGGGTAAGCTAGAGAAGCTACGCAGGTCTAAAGTAATTGAGTCTATTCTCCAAAATGGGGTCCCTTTGTAGGATTTTTGGCTTTTCCGTGGGTGGCTATGGCTTAGCTTGGTTAAGTAACCCAAGTAAAATTCAAGTTGGGGGTTAGGATAAGAGTCGACGCATAAGAATGATTTCCAACTTTCGTTCAGTATAAAGCTAAATAGAAAAATGATGTGGATAAACGGTAGTATGAGAACTTTGTGACCTTAAAAAGATTAGAACTAAATATGGAACACCAGAATCCCCTTGAAATATAAAATATCATTCGACCCAAACGTACCTCTTACCATCTTTATTATTACTATGACTCGCGATTATATTAGCACGAAACTGTTGTTCCTGGAAAACTGGTTACCGGTAACAACTCAACATTATGACTTGTTGGATCACCGTAGATGTCCTGCAATCAAATAGTCTAGGTCCCTCATAAGTACTTCTTTCCCATGTTTTCGTTAGGCAGAAGTTGATTGAGCTCCATTCTACTGTTGCAAATACAAATCATCCCCTCATGTTCCAAACTCGCCCTTTGAAGGGCGCAACAACAGTTCAGATTTAAAATCTGAGGACATGTATGGTTCACATCTTATGTTCATTGGGCAGAAGTTTTATGATTTAGGGGCATCATCCGTCATTGGATTCTAGCGTCTTTACGTAAATGGTTTTAAAATGAATTTTACTAGTTTGTAAATGCGGAACTTATAGACTTACATTCTTTTTCAATCTATAATTGGATATGCATTTATAGAAGCTGGCGAGTTTTATTATTATAAACACTGCTCTTCACCTAGTTATTCGGCACGAAGAATGTAACTAAGTGGTCAATTTGCAGGACAAAAGATGTGTGTGTTGATTTTTTCCTATGTTTTTTCTATCTCTTCTATAATTTGGTAACTCTAATCTCGATTAGTGTTCTTTACCTCTTTACCAACTCCATCTTTGTAAATTCAAACAACAAATCATCTTTTCTTTCAAAAATATGATCAAGCAAAACAGTATTAATTTTAACTTCATAAATTTTAAATGAACTATAAATATTTGGAATTTACAGTCAAAAGGCCTACTAAAATTCAAATATATTTTTTATTTTTTATTTTCTTCGATCTATTCAGATTAATGCAAGTCCCCCCATAATTGCGGCAAGCAAAAGCAAAATGTCACGGCAATGAGTTAGGCCGTCACTAATGACGTAAATGGTTCTGCAAGGTTGACCTTGGGGTCCCAAAAGCTGAAATTTTAAAATAGAAAAAAAGAGTCAGAATGATAAAGCATATATATTGTTACATACATTTTTGGAGGAGAAAAAATTGAATTTAATTACGAAGTCTTTTTTTGAGATGAGATAAAGATTACGTGGACCGCGGCAATCAGAAATTTTAATTCGATTGACTTCTTACATTCGGCCTTTCCGCTAAAGTAATTTACTATCATTATTATTAGTACATTTTCTATATCGATTTCATAGCTGAAAATTCGAAATTTGCAATTTTCCCTTTTTTTAAAATATTTCTTCTTCATGATATATAAATTTATAAAATCCCATAACAGGTTCGTTCTTGTTTGGTGCTTTTGTAGGTAGGGATGGCAATTGAGGCAAGGCATGGCAGGGGAAGGGCTAAATGGGAAGAAGGGGGTTAAGACTTCGATTTTCAGAAATTAAGCGGCACGTGGCAAATGGTAGAGCGGGTCTAAGCTCAGCCTTTCTAGTTCTAATTTAATGTCTTTTTTCTTAAACTGAAACTAGTTTTACTTAAATGTTGATTTGCTAGCATGTTCTTGCCTTCCGGTTTATAAGATTTGAGACATATCCATCCTGTATTTGCTCTAGATGAATTATTTAATAGTCTATTCCATCATTGATTTTGTTTTTTTGAAAGTGGTAGTGTTAAACTTGTTCAGCCACAAATGTTGGTATCAAGTTTGGCGTCAATAATATTAGATTAATTATGTAGTCATTAAGTTTTCAAGTGTTTTAGACCGATCATTTGTTTTATTAACTGATTTAAATTCAATTAAAAACAGTGTAACAAATTGTGTCATATGCAGAAAATAATTTAATTCAAGAAGTTTAAATGATTTACCTTATAACGGATGTGTTGCAAACTTGTTCAGCCACAAATGTTGGTATCCAGTTTGGCATCAATAATATTAGATGAGTGTAACAAATTGTATTATATAGAGAAAAGAATTTTAATTCTAGAAGTTCAAATGATTTACCTTGTAACGGATGTGTTGCAAGTTTAGTATATTAAATCAATTAACTTATCTAGAATTTAAATTTTTATCAGTGCATTGAAATTTTATCGATGGACAATCCTTAAATATTAACAAAATAAAAAATAATTAACTCAAATATAACGTTTTTTGTTGCAAGAATATAAAAATATGTGTATTAAATTAGTTTTCTATTTATAATGGATGATTATAAGCATCTAAAAAAAATAAAATAAAAAAGAAATTAACCAAAAATTTATACAAATTATCAGCCCATCAAACTTTTTTACACTTAATTTGGTCCAACTTATATTTTTTTAACCTAATGCCGAATGGCCATTTTATTTTTCAAAATAGTCGTTCGACTTATTTTGTTGCTGAATATGCATATCTTCCTTTCTTCTTCGTCGTCGTCGCTCATCACTTTCTCCAATTCTGGGTTGCAGAGCTATTTCGTTCTTCTTCTCTGCTGCAGTTGAGCTTCTTTTCTCTTTCTTCTTCTTTGTTGCAGTGTAGCTTCTTTCTTCTTTCTTCTTCTCCGCTGCGGTGGAGCTTCTTTCGTCTTCTTTGTTTCATGTTTCTGGGAATTGGAGGTTTCAGAGCTTTGGGGTTTTCTATGAATGAAGACTTGACGAATGGAAGGATTGACAGCTATTAGGTTGAATAGCGCATCTTTGTCCCGGTTTAAGGCTCCTTCGATATTGGAGATGGGTCTGTTGATGTTACTTCTGGTGATAGGAGCTGCGTTGGTTGTAAACTGAAAGTGGAGATGAAAATTGGGGTCGAAGTGGTGGTGAACTGAAAGGAGTTTTCTAACAGAATAGAGTGGGTCAATTGTGAGTGTGAATTAATAGTGTATGGAGGGAGTCTTCAGGTGGGCTTTTAGGAGCAATTGTGGCAGCGTTGGAGGGTAGGTGAGGGTCCTTT
This sequence comes from Withania somnifera, assembly GCA_039654485.1. NCBI lineage: Eukaryota > Viridiplantae > Streptophyta > Magnoliopsida > Solanales > Solanaceae > Withania > Withania somnifera. Next base: position 5,948,790 of record JBDJHY010000097.1, read on the forward strand.
GAGTGGAGGGAGTTGAAAAAAAAAAAGGATGTGACAAATTCTCATCCCACATCTTTTGTCCTGAAGTTGGGCAAAATAACCTCCATTTCGTTAAAAGATTGGGTGGGAGTTGATCATATTTATGTAGTATGGATATATATTTATATATTATTTATATAATAATTATATATTTCATAATTTTTATATAATAAAATATATTACATACATTGAACTAATTTTCTTTTTGTGGTTAGTATACTGTTTGTAAAAAGAAATATGTTTTTATTCCATATATTTGAAATTAAAATTTATATAAAAGCCAACTTTTTGTGAGCTAATTATATTCTCTATTAAAGTATCAAATTTTTTCTGGTAATACATTGCAAGTATGGTTGATACATTACAAGATCTGATATATTTTAATGATTCATTATAGTTAATGCATTGCAATCATTTATAATAAATTTCAGATTTACTTTACACATATACATTATTATTTGTCATGATATATTATCGTCTTTCATGATTCGAGGTAGTTTTCTTCTTAGAAATTGTTTTGGGTGGAAGATATTGGTTGTGGGAATTTAGTTTCTGGAAAGAGGGGGTTGAAGTAGGGTAGATGGAAAATGTTTATTTGGAGTTCACTGGCGGTGGAGGGTTAGTGTACTGGGGTGTAATTTGTATGAATGGAATGGAAATTATTTGTGAAAATTACAAGAACTTGGAGTGTTCTTGGTTGCTCACTGAAGTTTTGTGTGAGAATTATAAGAAAAATCCCTCAATCGTGCAGTGTTGTTGAACCAAATTGACGTGAGGAGTATAATGTTAGTTGTTGTAGAAGAAGAATGTAGCAGGGATGTGTGTTTTCACCGGAAAGAACATGGAAAAACGTGTGTATGTGGTCCGTCGTGCAAATGGGGGTGTGAATTAGAGGAAAATAGTGAGTGGTGTGCAGGTGGTTAAGTTATGAATTTGTGAGAAAATCAGAAACACAAAAATGCTGAGAGAAATCGGGAGGAAATGGTATATAAAAAAGGAAGTGTGTGGCAGTATCCCATTAAACAATGAGACTAGACCTGTCAAAATGAGCTACCCCAACTCAACCCATTTAAATTAATAAATTTCTCTTAAATTTACATTTGAACTTATCCGTATGATAGTTTATTAACATCCCTAACATATAATTATATGAAATTACATAATTTTTATAATAACTTATAATATATTTAACATCAATATATCGTTAAGAAATTCTTGAATTTACGATAAAATTTTCTTAATTAATATAATCTTTATTTATATGCAAATTTAATTAGTTAAACACTATAAACTAATTATATATCAAAACTTATTAATATTTAAATTTACGTAAAAATATTATGCTTTAAATTTTGATAAAATGGTACAATTTTTCTAGTAATAACAAGTGTTTTAGGACATTTTCATAGTGGATATAATTTTTATGTTTAGTGATTTAGGATAGTATGAGAGATTTAACGCTAAATGAGTAAAATATTAATCAATATTTCTAGTTTGTATTTTTTTTCTTCATAATTTGCCTATATTGAAAAACAATCAAGAATGCAACTTCTATACTTGGTGATTAGAATTTAACGCTAAATAATTAAGGTATTGTGCAAGATATCAAGACTTATTCAGTAATTACTATTTTTTTTTACTTCTTTTTTGGAAATCTTCTTTACACTTTTTAATTTAAATTAAATAGTTTTTTGGTCCATGGGTCAATTTATACTCGATCAAGCCCTAAGCTAGCCTGATTTGGATTGGACTTGTAAGCCTCAGTTTTGAATAAGCTTAAAAATAGTACCCTAACTCTACCCTAATGATGGTTGGGTTGGGTTGAGTTAAAGGCCAAACACATTTTAAAGGCTTTAAATGGAACCAATAGTGTTTGTTTCGAATTATGATTCACCATTTTATAAAGATCAAATATCTAGCTAGTCTTTAAACTTGATATAATTTGTAAGTTAAACACTCAAATTAGCTGACTACTAGATTGATACCTTAACTTGGTAGATATGTATTTTTTTTAGACCACTTTACTTATCATCCTATTAAAAAGAAATAGTAATCAATAATTGTCCTTTTAAAATATCAAGGTATAGTTAGTTATTTGTGTTGGACCAAGGTTGGATCATTAGAATTGTCCCATTATGTTTTGATTGATGACCAAACCATTAAGTCGAAGATTTGATGATTAATGGAACTCCTACAAATCAAAGGATATGTTCATGGATATGTTTGTATGTCAAAGGAATAATTCGGAACTTAATCGACTCATTTTGAGGCATTCCTAGTACTCAAAGTGCAGAAATTATAAAGAAACAGTAGAGAGTTAGTCGACTAATTTGAGAAATTAGTCGACCAAAATGGACCAAGTTAGTCGATCAATCTGTCAACTTAGTAGACCAATTTGAGTTCCAGTAGGGTATTGGAAAATGCTTTAGTCGACTAATATGTCAAATTAGTCAACCAATCTTAAGAAAGATGAGTTCGTGATTTTCTCTAATTGATTTCATGATTCACAACACTTGAGGATTGGCTGGAAACTAATAAGTGGAAATTTTGATAAAATTTTAGTCGACCAATGTGATAAATTAGTCGATCGAACAACATCTCATGTTGGCTACTGGAGAACAAGTTAGTCGACTAATCTTCCAAATTAGTCGACCAATTTGCATTACAAGTTGGCTACTGGAAATCAAACTAGTCGACTAAAATGAGACACTAGTCGACCAACCTGATATTAGCAGCATTAAATGCAGTGGTTGGTTTAGCAGAACGGCTAGTAATCAATGCATAACAACTATATTTATTGATATGGCTATAAATACATCAAAAATCTGATGGATCAGTATACATTTAACACAAGCTAACACTCAAATCCATCATTCTCTGAAAATCAAAGATTGCATCTCTCTCTTGATAAGAAGTACAAACTTCTTGAAACTAAATTCATATTATTTGATTCCTTTGTACTCCTGTACTTAAATCTTGTATTAGTAAGTTGTATTTATTCATTTGAAGTTGTAAGAGAGTTGAGAAACATCTTCTAGTTTCTAACTCTAAAGTTGAAAGGGTGTTCTTGAGCTAAAATTCAAGAAAGTGTAAAAGTTCTCACTTGT
>JBDJHY010000097.1:5954832-5967639 GCA_039654485.1 Withania somnifera
AACGGGTTCAATATTCAATCTGTCAGGAGAAAAAAAATAATTTTCAAATAAGATTGTGTTCTAAAAACCTCGAACCATAAAAATTTGTTCCAAACTAACACTGAACTCTGCAACCAAAAGATTTAACTTGGGCCAAAAAATAACTGTGTTATCGTGTAAAACGTCCCCATATACAGGATGTTGACTACAGAACCAAGTTTCTTTTAAACGGCAACAATTTATTCGAGGCAAAAAGGTAGAATATTCATTGATAAAGTTGTTAAAGACAATGGAAAAGAACATATATGTTAATCACAACTTTAAAATAAAAGGAATATTAAGTTATTTCAAAGAAGTAACATGAAAATCAAACAAATAAGACAAAGATACACATAGATTAAGGAATCTTATAACCTTTTAATTTTGGAGTCCACTTTTATAGTAAGAAAATAAGGTGTCCTTTCTAAATTAGAGACCTCGTTGATTGTCTATAAAGTCAAAAAATTACACAACGCATTCTTTATGATGAACTTTGCTAATCATTGCAAAACAAAAAGATAGAATCCACTAACATTGCCATGACATTTCACAAGAATCAGATGAAGTAGAGATGTCAAAATGAAATTGTTGGAGTTTGTATAGTAAACTCACTGATTTTAAAATTAAATCCAACTTTAATCGTCAATCCTACAACTTTTACGCATGTTTAAGAAAAGACTACTTATATATATAAAATCTTTACAAATACTCCACCATACCAAAAGTTGATTGAGATACTCTGGCCATCAAATTATTTCAAAGATTCTTTAAAGCATGACCTCTTAGGCGTCGTTTGGTAGGAAGACAAGTTATGCAGAGATTAGTAATCCAGAGATTAATAATGCAGGCACTCTGGGATTTTTGTTTATCAAGTGTTTGGTTCATTGTGTAAAAAACTAGATATACTATGTATTGTGTTTGATTTAGAACTCCATAAAATCTCCATAAAATATTTTTTACAATTATAACCTTGAATTTTAATAAGACTATATATAAAAAATTTAAAAAAAGGTATTGAGGGATAGTTTGTTCATTTAATTGTCTTATCCATGTATTGTTAAATCTTGGATAAATAATCCCATGGTTTGAAGGGGATAAGATAAGACCCCCTATTGTGCATTATTTATCCATGTTAGGTTGAATTGACCAACTAAACAATGTATTGGACTACACTAAAATTTATACATGGACTATTTTAATTAATGCTGCCTACCAAACTACCCCTTAATGTCATTAAAAAAAGTTTTCATTCTTAAAATTATGACACATCCGTGATTGTTCACTCTAATATAATTCATAATTTTTTGATAAACTTTCATGCTTCTCGACTAATTCCACAGGATACATGAAAACCTCCACAAGCAACGATACCAAGTAACTATGTCCACTATGGCTAGGATCGACTAATTCCACAGGATACATGAAAACCTCCACAAGAAACGATACCAAGTAACTATGTCCACTGTGGTTAGGACAGATGAAAAGAAATCACTTATTGTTTGTCTCTGACGGGATTTGAACCCAAGACCTCATGGTTCTCAACCCACTTCATTGACCATTAGCCCACACCTGTGAGTGCATATCTTTCACCACTTTTAGCAATTTGACACCTTTCTCTCTTTATAAAATGACTTCTTATTTTCTTGATGATAATGCTCTATAGGATGTCTAAACTTGAGTTATTGTACTATACAATGACCATCAGTACTCAGTTCACTTCCCATCTATATTCTTTCATTATTTTTGGGGAAATACCAGTTTTAGTCCTTGAGTTATTCCTTAATTCTGTTTTTGATCCCCGTGTTATTCACTTGACCATATATGACATTCAATTAAACTAATTGTTCGGTTCAGTTCCTAAGTTAACAGTGGCTGACAGAATCCTAATCTCTTAAAAATTGGAAAGAAATAAAAACAATGTAGGAGTAGAATTGTCGGAGAACCCATATTCTTCCACCAAACCCCACTACTTCAGCATCCATCCTCTTTGTCACGGGTTCAAATTGACAAGTTGTTTGCAGGCAAGACTTCACGAGTGAAAGACACACCCAAACAAAAAAGTTGAGGGGGTTGCAGTGAATGATTTCTGTTCTCTTTAAATAAAGTTGGATTAATTTTTTTTCCTAACAATCAGGAAGAGAAAAGAATGCTGAAACTTACAAAAATTAATAATGCCTCACTGATGAGTTCTTATTGGAAGATGAGATTTATTGTTTCCCAACAGGAAGAGTTCACCTAGAAAGAAGTCAGAAGTCACGGGAACACAAGTAACAGCAACATACCCACATAAACTGCCTGCCAAATATGACAGTGATGTTTTTAGACTAATTTTCATTTAAGTTGGTCTATCCATACTCCAAGTCCTAGGAAAGCTTATGACGATTTACATTCTTACGAACCAAAGCATTTGTCTATGTCATAGACTTCAAAAAGTAAAGTTGAGTATATCATAGCTGACCGCACCATGGCTAGTTGTGAACTTTATTGAGAAGTAAATTTCTTGGATGAAATGGAATTTTCAGCATTAAACACCATTTAATGGGAACCGGTCTATGGTTGAACTTTTAGCTTTTAGCTCAACAAGCTCTGATCTTTCTCAACATAATCGAACTAGTGTTTTAGGAGCAATGTTCTGAAGTGCTGTGCTTTACAGAAATCCCAAACGTCATTAACAAGGAGTGGAGCAAGATTAGGCTACCTTCAGATCACCCACAAGATCTGCAGTAATGGAAGCCCCACTGTCGCCAGCATCTCAATGGATAGGTTATAGTAGCACATAAAAGTTGAAAACAAGATCCAAATATATCTTCTCATTTTTTATTTTGTTTTTGTTTTATAATTGATGAGTCTGATGTATTTTGTTGACCGATGGTTCACCCGCTGGATTTATACAATCTCAGAGGGGCCTGGGCCTGAGAGACAAAGGAGATCCTCTGTCTCCTTTTCCTTTTATCATAGCTATGGAGGGGTTACATGACTTATTGAAGACTGCTCAAGAAAAAACAAATGGATAAGGGGATTCAAGGTGAACTCGAGCACTGATAGCGAGTTAGAGGTTTCATATCAACAATATGTTGATGATACTGTTGTATTGTGTGAGGCCAATTCTGAACAGGTGATTACATTGAGGGTAATCATTATTTAGTTTTACATATTAACTGGACCAAAAGCTTTATTTATCCAGTTAATGAGGTAAACCAGATTCAATCCTTGGACAATATTGTTAGAGGTAGAATAGGAGAATTACCAACAATATATTTGGGGATGCCTTTGAGGGCCAAAAGTAAGTCAATAGCAATATGGAATGGGATCCTGGAAAAAATTGAAACGAAACTAACAAGCTGGAAGAGTCAATATCTCTCAAGGAGTGGTAGACTAATTTTGATGAATTCCGTTCTTGATGCTCTGTAATATATGATGCCATTATTTTCCAATCCTTGGGAATGTTTTGAGTAGGACAGATGTCCTGAGAAGGAATTTCTTGTGGGAAGAAAACAGTGATAAAAAGAAGTACCACTTGGTTAAATGGAGATCCATCATAGTCAGCAAGAAGGAAGGGGCTTAGGCATCAAAATGAAATCTCAAAGTCAAAGTTTGATGTTGAGGTGACTATGGAAATTAGCTAGTGATGAAGAATCATTATGGAATGAGGTGATTAAGACAAAGTATGACATGGAAGGAAAATGGACAACCAAGACTGTGGAGGGTCCTTAGGGGGTTGGTCTGTAGAAGTCAATCAGGAACCTGTGGCCTAAACACATGAACAAGATAAGCTTTGAAATTGGAAATGGCATGAAGATATCCTTTTGGGAGGATAAATGGCTAGGTCAAGGAGCTCTGAAATAACTCTTTCCGGCTCCATATTTTATCTCAACAAATAGCAGACAACAATTGGGAAGTGCCGAGCAACTAAGGATGGAATTTGATCTTTAGAAGATGCTTGAATGATTGGGAAATCGATTAGCCGACAGAGTTTTCAAAATTCTAGAGCTATTTACAGGAATCACAACTTCGGAAAATAGCATCAAGTGGCAAGGAAATAATGAAGGAAAATTCTCAGTCAGATCAGCCTACAAAGAATTCAATCTTTCCAATAATCAGATTGGGTGTTGGCCTTGGAAGATGATATGGAAAGTCAGCATTCCCTATAAAGTATCTTGTTTCACTTGGCTAATAGCTAGAGGAAAAGCACTCACACAGAACAATCTTTTTAAGAGAGGTCAGCATCTATGTTCCAGATGCTTTTTATGAGGGAGAAAGCTAAGACAGTTAATAATCTGTTCTTACACTGTAAACTGACTGAACAATTATGGAGGATGTTCCTCAATTTCATGGGGAGTCTCTGGATTATGCCAAGTAAGATAGTTTATGAGCTAACATGGTGGAAAAGAGAAGCCAGTAATGCAATTAAGAAAGTGAGATGGAAGATTATTCCAGCTTGTATTTGGTGGACAGTTTAGGAAGAGAGAAACCAAAGTTGTTTTGAAGATAAAACCGACCATTTCCAAAAGATTAAGATTTAGTTGCTAAGAGCTGTACTATTTTTGGTGTAAACAAATAGGTTTAGTAGATTATGAATCAATCTTTGATGTATTATAATACTTGTAAGATGACACAGGATCAGATGTTTTCTACTTTTGTATCTGTATTCTGTAAATAAGGAGAACTACACAGTTTTAGTGTAGCCTCTAGATAAGTATACAAATATGGTATCTTATCAAATAATAATAATAATAATAATAATAATAATGAGTCTGCTGTAAGTTTATTAGTGCCGTTAGTTATAATCTTCAGGGACTAAACATGATTGATTCAATTGGAGGTTATATATGGTCAGTCGAATAGCATGAGGACCAAAATTAGAAATAAACAATAACTCAAGGACTAGAATCGCTATTTCCCTTACTTTTTTATTAGTAAATTTCTGTCATATTTTGGACAGATAGCAAAGGGCCAATTTCCTATTGAAATTGTTGCAGTAAAATATAATATACTCTCTGTACCATCACTATTAGTTAAAGGTACTTTCTCCTAAGTATAGCCAAAGGTACTTCCTCCTAAGATCCTAAAATGGAGGAGCTTCCTGGGGTCACTACCAACTTAAAGACACTCTCAGTTTTTTTTTTTTTTTTTTGAAATTGAAAAGACAAACTCAGGTCATACCAACCAAACAATATGGAACATCATTATATTATAGAGATTTCCTAAACCAATTTCTCCTAATGAAATATCTCTAAGAACATATTGCTGTCATGATATAAGCATTTGAAAGGGACTCTGCAGATTTTGATAGAGGAACACTGCTCTTCTTCCTTAGCAATAAATTCCTAGGCTAGAAGATCTCAATATAATCGTGTGGCTGGTTTTTATTCTTAGGACAAATATTTGCTACAAAAGAAGCTACAACTTATTATTTCATCTGTGTAATAGAGTACTCTACCATTTGAATACAATGCTTTGACTTGTGGTAATGTTAGCCAGACATAGGCAGCACCTGTGAGTGGTTGTGTAAAATACTTCCAGTTTCATGAACTTTTTGCTCAAACTGTACTTCATAAGCTCTAAATACAGAACTTGGGATTCGCACTTAGATGCCAAAGGTTTAAGCTCTTATAGCTTGTTTCAACTTGATCCTATGACCAAATGACAGCTTAACTTTCTTTGTCTATTAACTTTCTAGCATTAGTACTAATTATCCTGAATATTTATCATGGGAATACACTGGGTACGTAGTTGTTGCTTAATTGTAGTGGATATAAATAACACCGAACATTTGTAAGCTCATTCTATGAAAATAGGGGAAGATTTTGGCACATAAAAGCTTTACAAAAGCCTACACAATACATTCTTCTAATGTGAGACAATAAACCTAATCTAACATAGAAATCTCAGTCAAGTTCAATGAGGAGAAGTATCATAGAGTCGGCAAATTAACAAAAGCAAAGAACTTACACAGCTAATAGAGTAAATCGAATCAAACAAAAATTATTGGAAATATGACACTATTAGATAAGTAAGAGATTCTCAACACATCCTGTAGATCACGTAATCAACTAGATGTGTTGCCCAAATTTGTAAGTTTCCACAATACAGTCTTCTCCACTGTTCTATACTTCCACGCTTATGAGAAGTGCAGTTAATTACATATTGATCTTAGATGAATAGCTGCTTTGTCTCCTTCATGTAACTTAATTATTTGAAAGTGTATTTCTTTCTTTTTGATGGAAAAATAATTAAAGGATGGTAACTACCAAAATGATGATGAATTGGCAATATAAGTTCAGAAAAAGTCAGTTTCAATTGATGCAAAGCTTTTTTAATATCATGCTATAATGTTCAATCAGAAAAATCTCGGCTTTGCCAGTAGGAGACTATTAGGACGCAAAAGGCACCTAGAGATGACCCCCTTATTATTTTATCAGTTATAAGCATGAGGTATCTGTGAGACTATATAGAGCTAAATGTTATAAGTCTTCGGGAAGAATTTTTTATCTAAGGTTAATACTTTGCTACGTACAACAGACTATCTTAAGAGAAATGTGGAGGATATATACAACTCTTGATGAAGATTTTATGTAAAGTGACTTTGCTGGGTGATCCCAGTACTTGTACTTGGAGAGAGAGACTGCTCACCGATGAGAGTTAAATTGCGTCAAAATAATCTCTGTATATTGAACTGAGAAGTACACCCAACCAAAAAAGAACACCACAATCGGTAAAGGACATACCAGTGATTCGTGGAAGTTTAAAAAGACAAGAATGTTTTCTGCTAAGTAAACAAAAAAGATATATACAAATCGATTTTTCAGACACAGATGTCTTCAAGTGTTTAATCGGGAAAAAATAGACAGAACAAATAGAGCAGCACCAAAATTCTGAGGATCGAGTACATAAAATGGGTAGGAAAGTGAAAAGGCTCCACAATTGTTTGGTGAAAGAATAGTAAGACCGCCGAACCTGAAGTCGATATGGAGAAGATGAAACTTCGTTACTTTCTCAAAAAAAAAAAGGAGAAGATAAGAGCCATGGATGAATTGATTTCTATAAACAGGAACTAAACTGCACAGCTCTTTCCAAGAGCAGCATAAGATGTCTAAAGACGTGACATTGAAAAACAAATAAAATTAGGAAGAGCTAGTTAATTATGATTGAAGGTTATTTATATTAAGTAGGTATAAAGGTATTAGGGGATTTAACTTTTTAATTTGGGGTTCCTGCTTTGATAGCTAAAATTTTGCTCTTGCGCGATTTATCTTTTTCATTAAATATAAAATCTACGAATTTCAAGCAACTGAAAAAAAGAGAATCTTTCCACAATAGTCTTCATGTCTGTCAAAACTTGTATGGAGAATGGGAGGAGCATACCTGTCGTATAGATTTCTTTGATGAGTACATTTGAGTTAAATCTCTCAATTTGTCACTCCTTTCTTCTGCAGTGAGAGTTTGCTTAACCGAATCTGGATTTTCAGTTTCTGGTACTTCTGACCCTCCAACTCTAGGTTCCAACCTAATTATCTGTAATCATAACCAACAACTATGAAAAGATAATAAGGCATTGATATTGAAACAGCTATTACACTTAAAATCAGGATATACCAAGCCACCAAAGGTTCTCAACCCAACCCGTTGACCACTAGGAGACACCCTTAAGTGCAAAAATTCCTACTTTTTGCTCACCAATCAAACACAACAACCAAGAGATACCAAATCTACCTCTAATCAAGCAAACACAACATTTTAGAATTAATGTTTACCTTGTTTGCTGCAATAGGAACAATCTTGAGAGTTTGAGTTTCCTTATCCAATAATCCAAGTGAGTAAGTACACAACTGAGCATATGTTGACTCACCAGAATAATTAGTACCCACAAAATCCACCTGCGACCCATTGGGACTCACCACAAGCTGTAATCGATTATTTCTTTTCACATTCCTATATAACTTGCTACTCAATTCCTCAACACCATTGTTATTGTTGTTGTTGTTCCTTAAAGGGTCATAACCTGAAGGAAAATAACCAACAATAGGAGAAATATTATTAGGATTTTCAGATATCGTTTCCATTGTTACAGTATGCTGTTTCTTCTTCTTCGTCTTCGTTTTCTTATTCGATTTTCCTTCGTTAATTTCTTGAGTGTCATCATCCCTTTTGCCTTCTGCTTCGCTAGGGTTTTGGTCCTCTAGCTTCTTCTTCTTTTCGTTTGGTTTAGCCATAGTTGTTCAGGGAGGAATGTGGAGAACGACAAACTTACACTAAAGTATAAACCCTACTGTAATGTGTACCACTAGGATAAAATGACAAAAATATTTAAATGTGCGTAAAATATAAGTAATAGTGTTGTAAAATATAATTAATATAAAATAATTTATATTGGATAAAAAATATAGAAAAGAGAAAATGAGGAGAGCATGTTTTAACTCTTATTTGAGCGTGTTGTATATGAGCTAAAAAAGTTTTATTTATATTTGCAAATATACATTCTCAAATACAAGAATGGAGGGATATCATTACATTCTTTGTATGTATTTGTTGCTATAATTTATGTATGAGATATAAATGAAATACATGGACAATTCAATTTTAGTTCAACACAATAATAACACTCTCATTGAAAAAAGTACATATATCTTGTAATACGCCATAAGTGTTGCCTCATTAAGAACCTTAGTTAAGGAAAAAAAAGTCCCTTGATAAAAACTTTACTTGATATCTTGAAAACGATGCATTTCAATCTTATATCTCAACTTCTCAAATATTAATGTTGGCAATGCTTTTGTGAATAAATTTGCAAATTATCACTTGAACAGATCTACTGAGCATCAGTTCTCATCATTTTGTTAAAGATCATGTGTGGAAAAAAAAATTTAGTGAATGTGATGTGTCCGATCTCCTTTGATGTATTCTCCCTCCAATTGAGCTATACAGGTTGTACCATCCTCATATAATATTGTTGGAATCTTCTTTTTCAAAGAAATATCACATAATTACAAAATATATTGAGTCATTTGATCTAAACCATACACACTTTCGGCTGGCTTTGAGTGGCTATTATCTCAGCATGATTTGAAGATGTAGCAGCGAGAGTTTGTTTTTGTTGAACGCCATATAACTATATATCGATAATTAAATAGATAGCTTGTTTGAGAACGAGCTTTATATGGACCAGACAAATAACTTGCATCTGCATAATCAATCGTTTGTGAATTAAATAACTAGAATAAAATAATCTCATATCAATAGTCCCTCCGAGGTATCTGAAAACGTGTTTAATATCGTTTCAGTGTCTTTTTGTTGGTAGAGTTGTTCATGATTTAGTTAAAAATCAAACCAAATCACAAATCGAACTGAACCAATTAAAAATACGATATTTGATTTGGTTTGGTTTAGTTTGAAATTTTAAAACACCAACACTAATTGGTTTTATTTTGATTTTAGCAAAAAATAATCAAAAAATAGTCAAAACGAATGATAAATCTTATATATAAATTTTTATAATAAAATATAAATATTTTATTATATTTTAAGTACGAACTTAGAGAGTTCTCAAACCCAATACTTTAGCCCAACTACATTGCACTTGTAAGTTTTTCGGCAAATATTATTATTTTCTTGGTGGTTGCTTTCTCACAAAACACATTCACTTGTGAGTACTACCGATACTTATTAGTTTGGTATTTGGTTCACAAATTCAAGGGAAAAAATTCTTGTTTAGAATGTTAAACAAGATAGGCTTGTTAAAGATATTTGTTTAGTTGACATTATTAGGAATTGCATCTAGACAAGTTCTTTTCGCCATTGTCATTTCGTATACTACTATTAATCTATCATTAGCTAGTCATAAATTAAAAAAATCCGAATCAAATCGAATCAAATAAAAAATAACCAAATCAATAATTTTTTATTTGATTAGATTTGGTTTGATTTTAGAAACTTAAAAATCGACTAAATTGATTTAATTTTAATTTTGATCAATAACTAATCCAAATCGACCCATGAACACCCTATTGGTTGGTGACGAATTGAATCTTGATAATAAGCTTACTGCAAAAGTTATGTCTGGTCTTGTATTATTAGAAAGATATATTAGTCCCCCAATTGCACTAAGATAAGGGGTTTCATCGTCAGAGAGTTCTACATATTCTTCTTGAAGTTGGAATGAATCTTTATTTATATCAAGTGATCCCACAATCATCGGGGTACAATGGATGTACCGTATTCATGTAAAACCTCTTTAGTTCTTTTTCGGTATATGTAAATTGATGGTCAAATATTTCATTTTTTAAATATTCAATCCGTAGGCCAAGACATAATTTTATCTTTCTAAGAATTTTCATTTTAATTTTTTTTCAAAATATTTTGTTGTCTTTTAAAGTTCTTCAGGGATTTCAATTATATTTAAGTCGTCAACATAAACAACTATAATGACAAATTCGATTTCAGATCTTCTAACAAAAATACAACAACAAATAGGATCATTTTTATACTTTTCTTTTAGTAAATACTTGCTAAGGCGACTGTACCACATTCTTCCTGATTGTTTCAATTCATATAGGATTTCTGAAGTTTTATTGTAGATGTTTCTAGAGAGACTTTGTGTGCTTCAGGAAATTTGAGTCCTTCGAAAATTTTTATTAAAAAATTATTGTCTAGTGAGCTATATAGATAGGCTACAACAATATCCATCAAACGCATATTAAATTTTTCACGCACCGCCAGACTTATTAGACATCTAAAAATGATTGCATCCATTACAGAGAATATGCCTCCATATAATCAACACCAGATTTTTGAGAAAAATCCTTGTGTCATAAGTTATGGTTTATATAACGATTTTATTTTTTTCATTACATTTTCTCACAAAAAACCTGTTTGTAATGCATTGGTTGTACGCTTTTAGGTGTTTGCACTATAAATTCAAAAACTTAATGTTTTTCAAGTGAAGGTAATTCTACTTCAATTGCAACTTTTTATTTTTTCCGATTGCTCTTTAATCTACATTCATCGGCAAACTTCGACTCAAGATCCTCATTTTCTTGCATAATGTCAATAGCAACATTATAAGCAAAAGAATTGTCGACTTTAACATCATTTCTATTCCATTTCTTTCCAGTTGAAACATAACTTATAGAGATTTTTTTATTATTATCTTCTTCGGAAACTTGCTATTTTTCAAATGAGGTCTCATCATTTATTATACCTCGAGGCTCTTCATGAGTAACTTCATCCCTTTGATCATTTTGATTATTTTTTTTTTTTTGAGAAATTTTATCTTTCGAGATGATAGGTCTACCACGTTTCATGCGTGTTTTAGACTCATTCGCATAGTCAGATTGCTTTGGAAGAATATAAACTCCGCTTGGAGCATTTGCAGCTGGAATATGTGATTTAGTTACCCTTGAAAGGTTAGTAAGCGCATTTGGAAATAAATTTGCAATATTTTGTAAATAAATAATCTTTTGAACCTCCTGTTCGCCTATTTGTGCGGGGATCTAAACAAGATAGTAATAATGCACTCCAGTCTATCTCCCTTTGTTGCTTCTTATTTTCTCCCCCTAATGTTGAAAAAATCAATTCATCAAAGTGACAATCAGCAAATCTGGTCGTAAACAAATTGGATTCTATATATTTGATAATAGATGGAGATTCATAATCAACATATATTTCCAATCTTCTTTAAGGACCCATATTTGTGCATTTAGGTGGAGGAATTGAAACATATACTGCACAATTAAAAATTCTAAGATGAAAAATATATTTGGTTCTTAACCAAAAACTAGTTGTAATGGGGAGTTATTATGATAATTTATCGGCATTATGCATACAAGCTCAGTTGCATGAAAAATTACATGTCCCCACAATAAAAGAGAAATCTTGGTCTTCATAAGCAATGGTCTCGCTATTAACTGGAGACGCTTTATGAAGGATTCTGTTGGACCAACCTCAGTATGAAAATGAGTCGCAGGATGCTCAATTGTGATTTGATTTGCCAAACAATAATCAGTAAAAGCCTGAGATGTAAATTTCCTGGCATTATCAATGTGAATTGTCTTAATTACATAATCTGAAAATTATACTCTTAATTTTATTAATTGGGTCAACAACCTCGCAAATGTCATACTATGAGTTGATAACAAGCGAATATGTGACCTCCTTACAGATAAATCTATTAAAATTATATAATATTTAAATGGTCCATATGAAGGGTGAATATTCTCACATATATCACCCTGTATATGTTCCAGAAATACTGGGGATTCAAATTCAACTTTTGTTGGTGATGATCTAATAACCACTTTTTCTTGAAAACTAGCAGCATAAAAGAATTTTTTAAGTTGAAGAATTTTTTGATCCTTCAATATATGCCCATGTGAATTTTTAATTATTTTGTGTATCATATTAAAATCGGGATGGCCCAACCGGTCATTAAGTTCTATGAACCTCTTGTTTATTATGGCATGTGATTCAACTATACTAACATTGGTGTAGTATTGTCCAGAAGAATGCGGGTAATTTTCATGTATATGCTTCCTTTTTGTTATTATTATAATAATATAAAGGTATTCAATATTTTCTTCATTGGTGGTCTCAACATGATATCCATTTTGACGAACATCCTTAAAACTCAACAGGTTTTTTCGAGACCTACTACAATACAATGCAACATTTATAATTAATGTAGTCCCTCCCGGTAGTAATAAGGTTGCTTTTCTAGAACCCTCAATTAATTTAGTACTACCCGATATTGTTATAAGATTGACTTCTGTCATGATCAAATAAGAGAAATATTTC
>JBDJHY010000097.1:5986414-5997226 GCA_039654485.1 Withania somnifera
AATAATTGCAATTCATGAAGCAAGTAGAGAATTGTGTGGTTGAGATCAATGATATATTCCATAAAGAAAGATGCAACCTAAAGAGTGATGTCAAGGTACCCACGATCCTGTATGAAGATAATGTTGCATGCATAGCTCAATTGAAAAGAGGCTTTATCAAAGGAGACAGAACGAAACATAATTACCGAAGTTGTTCTTCACTCATGATCTACATAAAAATGGTGATATTGATGTGCAGAAAATCCATTTAAGAAATAACCCAGCAGGTATATTCACTAAGTCTTTACCAACCTCAACTCTGGAAAGAATGGTATATAAGATTGGAATGAGAAGACTTAATCGCTTTAATCTTGGTCTTCATGGGGAAGGGGGTTAACATTACGCATTGTACTCTTTTTTCCCTAACCAAGGGTTTTATCCTACTGGATTTTTTCCTGGTAAGGTTTTTAATAAGGTAGCAAATAATGCGTATTGTGGTCCCATGCATAAATTTTCTTTCATATGGCTATCAAAGAGGGAGTGTTGTAAAACATTAAGTTTGCCACATGACTCATTCCAATAAAGAGTCATGTTGTCTTTGTCATGTGACCTAAGTGGTATCAACACCACTTGATGATTAGTAACCTTAGTTGCTGAGTGTAAAGACCAAACTTGGTCTATAAATAACTAAACATAAATAACAATTTGGTGGACTTTTTCATTTTTAAGAAAAAGAAAGAATTCCTCCCCACTTTCCTATTTTAGAAACTTTTCTCTTTTAGAAAACTTTTTAATTTTAGAAATTATTTAATTTAATATTGTATTTTATTTTATTACATAAAGTATTTTTTCTTATTTCCCTTTTCAAAAATATTCCTTTTAAGTAATACAAAAGTGAGAAATGATCTTTCTTTCTTCTTAATCTGGTTTTATCAATATAATATAACCCATATACTTTTTAAATTGATGATACATGCCATAAATATAAGATCAGATAACCTCATTATTAATTTCTATTTAGATAAATGATAAAATTTGTTTTCCTAAAATTATAAAAAATGCTTTTAATAATTATTACTTTCTAAATTAAAATAGGATAAATATTTGCTAATATATTTTTTATTTTAAAGTAAAAGTAAAAGAAGGGTCAAACATTGACGTCATCCATAATATTTTAAAAATATTTTGTAATTTGCTATGATTATTGTTTTTAACTTTAAAATCAAGAATTATATTAGCAAATGCTTATCTTTCTTCAATTCGGAAAAGATTACGAAATAACAATATTTCTATTTTATTTGAAAAAAGAATTTAATTGTTATCTAACTTAAAGTTTTTGAGGATTAAATAATCTTTAATTAGGGGTTACAATGTTTTTAAGAAAAGTAATAGTAATATGTGCATTAGGAAAAGAATATTTTTGATCCAAGTATAATAATAAGAATATTTTTGAAGCAAATTATTAATAATATAAATATTCTTGGACCAAATTTTAAACAGTTGGGACACTTTTGACCAACATCAATGAACATTGTTATTTTACATTGTTTAAGAATATTTTTGACCTTTTACTATAGTTAATTATAAATAAATAAATAGGTGGTCATGAATTTCAAAGCGTCCGAACATATCCATCCCTGTCCGAATTTATTGTATTTCCATTTCAATAGCATTATTATACAAATTTTCACTCTTTAGCAGATTTGCCTCTTTTCTTTATCTCGAAACTTTTCTTTCCTCTCTCCTCTCTCCTCTCTCCTCTCTCGCATGTGAAAAAAGCCGCTTCAACATTTCCCCTTAGATCTATTTTCAAAGCTAATCGAAACGGCGTAAGAATATAACTTTTTTCTTTTCTTTTTGAATAAATTCATTGATTTTTGTTTTTTCAATTTTTTTGTTACCCACCTCTTTGATTTGTTGCTCTGTACCTTTCCTTTTCCTTTTCCTTTTCTTTTTCGTGTGTGTTAAAATGGAAAATGGGTTTTTAATTTCGTTGATCTTTAAATGCAGGGTTTGTGTTATTTGTTGAATCTGTTTTGTGTAGAGTTTCTGTTTATCAGAATCCCATCTTTATATAATAAAGTTTTGTGGGGTTTGCTAATCTTGTTTTTTCTATCCTCAATTTTCAGAGGAAAATCTGGCGGAGGGTCTCAGCAAGGGGTTTCATGTTGTTTTGTAGCTAAATTGTGTTGGCGGAATTTGAATACCCCATGATTCTAAATTCAGAGCAAAAGCAACTTGTATTGTGATTTACCCTTTTCCTACTATTAAGTTTCTTGCTTTGACCACGAAAACTATCACTACTTGTTGATTTTTAGGTTTCTGTTGTTATATTTGGAGTATATGTATGGGATGTTGGGTTTGTTTCTGTGCTGTTGACATTCGAAGATCATTAATCTGAAGGGTTGGGGTTTATTCTGTATGGATAAGGACAAGCCTTCTTCAAGCCATGTAGGAGGTGGTTCGTTGCCTCCATCAGGGAGATACACATTATTTTCACCCCCCTGTAGTAGTTCCAATGTGAAGTTGGAACAACCTGGCTTAGTAAATTTACCTCCCTTAGGACCTGGAAATGCTTCAGAATCGGGTCATTTTGGTCATGGTTTGTCGTCAGAGCCGAGCTTATTTAGTATTGATATAAGCCGAATGTCTGATAATCCACCTAGAAAATTTGGTCACCGACGTGCCCACTCTGAAATTCTTACTCTGCCTGATGATATTAGCTTTGATAGTGATCTTGGTGTTGTTGAACTAGATGGACCGTCTTTTTCTGATGAGACAGAGGAGGACATTTTCTCGATTTACCTTGACATGGATAAGTTCAATTCGTCATCTCGTTCTTCTGAATTCCAAGTGGGTGAATCTTCTTCAGCAGCTGCAGCTTCAGGTTCGTCACAAACACAAGCAATGGCTTTAGGAACAGATAAAGTTACACCTACTGTTAGTGAAAAGCCAAGAGTTAGACATCATCATAGCCAGTCCATGGATGGTTC
This sequence comes from Withania somnifera, assembly GCA_039654485.1. Taxonomy (NCBI): domain Eukaryota; kingdom Viridiplantae; phylum Streptophyta; class Magnoliopsida; order Solanales; family Solanaceae; genus Withania; species Withania somnifera. The sequence continues at coordinate 5,989,387 of JBDJHY010000097.1, forward strand.
AACTACAATCAAGCCAGAGATGCTCATGTCTGGAGTGGAGGAACCATCTTCAGCTGAAACTAAGAAAGCAACGTCTGCTGCGAAGCTTGCAGAACTTGCTCTTATTGATCCAAAACGTGCCAAGCGGTAAGGCTTTATATGTTATTTCTTATTTATTGTAGCAGTTTCTTTCATAGCCTCCTTGCCATTACATTTTTCTTTACTGATACTTGGTATTGCCTTTGATGAAACCATTACGTGGAGGTCCGGTGGTAGATTGGAGTGTCTTAAACTTATGAGCTTCCTAAATGTGTTCTGGATGTTCGAAATAATTTCAGATATTATGCTAATTTGTTGTTTTATGAATGCCTTGTTTGTATGAAGTTTATCATTCATTCTCTTGGTGGTTAGGCATTTTATCTTATATATTTCCTAGCTCTATTTTACTTGAACCTTTTGTTTTGTTTAGTGAGGCAGTTCTACCGTTGAACATCTGAAGGTTTGCCTGCAGACACTTCTGTCATATCCCTTTCAGAGGCTGAAGAAGACAGTGAAATAATGAGAGTTACTGGAAAGGAAAAGAAAAAGAACGGAGAGGCCTGCCGCTTCTGTCTCTCTATTTTATCTGTGCAAACCTGTTACTCTGAGCTTTGCTTTTCTATTTCTTGTCCGCTCTAGCTATTCCTTGAGCCTACATTGGAACAAGATAGGTGGCTTTTTAAGTCCGCCGTCAAATCCAAGGCTCAACCTTGGACAGGCGGTGGAAACTTCCAAGTTGGAGTACATTAGGGGAAGAGGGAATTTTTGGTGGAGCGGAGAAATGCATAGAGATCGGAAAGAACACCAACGGCGACATACTGAAGATACATTTACGAAGTAGTTTCAATTTTTTTATTGATTGGCATTAACCCTAGACCCTTGCCCCGAGAAATAAATTAATACTTTCTACTCGAGCTACATCATGGACTATTTGCATTGCAAAACAACAAAAAACGAGGGGTTCTAGTGAAACAGAACCAATGATGCTCAGCTCCTCAAAAGTTGGAGTTCTTTTATGATGTGTTCAGATCCACCTAAATTCCAGCTTTTTTGGCCTTGCTAAATTAGCTAAAGTTGGGCTTTGTTGTTGGCGATTGGGGCCAACTGCCTCTCCCTTGCCTTCTAGGAAGTTTAAATTAGTCCATTAGAGGGAGTGGGAGAAGATCCAGGAACATATAAGATGAAGCATCCCAGGATCTAACCTAGTGTGTGCAAACTTTGGACCAGTCCCAATAGGCAGAGTTACCCAGCCTATGCCAGTGGAAAGTAGCAAGTAGACGGTGAAATAGTCGGGGTCCTGGCATACTTTCGGGGCTCCACCTTTATCGAAAAAATGATATGAGATCAAAACTTTGGGTCCTTTCGAGGAGTGTGAAGCAGTCAAGTTTACCGAAGAGTGCTAATGAAGAGAGGTAAATCAGGGATGGTTCGTTATGCTTTTGTTTTGTTGGAAAGCTTTAATGTTTGGTTCATTGCAAATGAAATTATACAAGTACTTTATTTTCGATTTTTCTCCTGGTACTAAATTAAGGCTTTTTTTGTCTTCTCCTATCTTGTTCCTTCCTTCTTAGCAAAAGATTTTAAGATGGGCTTAAGGGAACTATGTACATTTCAATGTAAAGTGAGATTTTCTTAATAGGAGCCGAATGTTGTTTGTTTCAGACATCTAAGTTTAGCGAGTGTACTGGTAAACTAAAATTGGTTTTATAGAGTATAATCAAGATGAGTGAAATTTAGACTTTACACTGCTAATATGCATTAAATCAAGTATGGAATACAAAATTTCTTTGAGACCCACTCAATGACCGGTCAGATAAAATATAAGAGCATTGAACATGTCTAAACACCATTATAGATTGAAAATTATTTTGAAATCCTTGAAACCAATCTGTAAGAAAATATTCTTTATTTTTTTCCCTCAAAAAGTAAATTGTAGAAACTAATAACAATATGAAAACAGAGAAGTATAAAAAAATTCTATACATGAAGGAGGTATATTCCAAGCTAGTGGTTCATTCACTAAATCTATAAGGCTAATTGGAACTTAAAAATAGGAGCCCATATTCAAGTGAAATTATGTCTTCTCTTTTATGACTAAAACATAAGAGCTAAAGAAATGAAGTGGCCCAGGGCTTAGTTCAAGTTGCAAAGATTAAGAGGCTTTGACTTGGGTTATAGCTTCAATCCATGCACCATGCGAATTAAATCGGGCATTTAAGTGGAGAAGGGTAGAAGCCATTATTCCTGAGTTATGCTGTGAGTGGTCCTAAAGGTTGGGTCTAGAAAGATCTCTCGTTGAAAAAATGAAGTGAAGTGGAAAGTTAATAAATTTAGCTGATTTCTCGTAGTTAGAACAATGAAGTGCAAAATTAGTAAATTTAATATAACAAAACTGTATGTCTCCTTTTTAAATGAATACTTACCATTAAAATGTAACTATTGGAACATTTCTAAACCAAATTCGTTATGGTTTTTGCTCTTAAGCAGATAATGTCTTTCATCTTCAACAAGTGTTATTGTCTTTTCATTTTATTCCAATGAGAGTTGTACTTCTTCTCCCCTGACATGAGAAATCACATGCCAAGAAGCAAAAATTTTTTTGAAAATTCTCTAAAATATATACAAGTCAAATGAGGTCTTGGGAAGGTAGAGTGTACACAAATCTTACCTTCATCTTAGAGTTAGAGAGGCTGTTCCGATAGGTTCGCGGCTAGAAAAAGACCAAAATAGGCTTAAAAAGGACGTAATGAAACTACAAGAGACAACAGATAATAGCAAAAACAACATATAGTAGTAGAATAGAACTACAACATAAATAATACCATAATCGAACTACACGACCTCCTCTGCAAGTACTTTACCGTCCTTATTCTTGATGTACTTCACTTGATCAAGGTCATGAGTTTGTCGCCTTGGCTAGCCTATATAACATCCTATTCCAACCTTTGTCTTCTAATTCTATGGTCAAGCGCTCAAAGGCTGCTGTTTTTGCTGCCGTAACTGCTAACGTTGTCTCTTTTCTAGTCATTTGTACTTCTCCTCCTTGTCTTTACTCTCCATCTACTTTGCATAAGCCGCCTAATTTGCCTCTACTTTCCTTTGTACTTCTCCATTCTCCTACTAGTCCTGTTGATGCCTACCAAATCGGCATCTCGAGACACCCAACACCTCTCTAGCCATTTTCTTAATATAACTTGTAGTCTTATCCTACATACTTTCTGCATTCCCATTACTACCCCAAGCCTCCATTGCCATCAACTTCTCCCCTCTCACCAGGGTACTGACCATAGTTAATCTAATCCATTCTGATCCTTGGCTAGTCATCCACTATCGTCTTCTTTAAATATATACAAGTTTGTTTATAATAATTATTTATGCATTAGAATTTTGAAGAAAATGATATATATTATTTAGTGTTTCTGGCCCTTGGAATCCATTTTATTTTGTTTTAAAGACTGTTAACTCTTTTAGTAAGATTGGTCATACTTTCTTTAGCATTTTGTTTCGACTCTTTTAACTTGTTTTCTTTTTTTGAGCTAATTTTTCTTGATACAAGAGTCTATTTTAAACAACCTTTCTGTGTCCCAATGTAGGGGTAATGTCTGGGTACACACTACTCTCCCCAGACCCTACTTGTAGGGTTATATTGGGTATGTTTTTGATATATATTATTGGCGGTTTGATTTGGTTTTGGTTTTATTTTTCTAGGTTAGTGAAAAACAAGCCAAATATTGTTGTTTTTTCCTTAGCACGAAACCACATCTTACCAGACCACAAGTCAAATTTTTCTGTTAGTTGTTTCGGTTTGATTTTTCCAACACCCCAACATCTCACATAGGAGCTTCACTGTACCTTTGCATTGTTGACAACACTAGGTGAAATAAGGGTGGGTGGTTGTAAATTATTTTAAGAAAATGATTTTTATATTGTTGCTGGTTTAGTTCCGTGTCAGTTTGATTTTTCCAAGTTACCACCAAACCAGTCCAAACCAAACCAAATATTTTTGTTTTATCCCCCTCTGCAACAAACCAAATTTTACCAAACCACGAGTCAAATTTTCTGTCAGTTTGTTGTTTTGGTTTGATTCTTCCAACACCCCTACATCTCAAGTACGCCTTTGCATCTTTGAAAACATAGGTGAGGCGAAGGTGGACGGTTGTAAAATTCTTATCCAGAAAAGTTGGATGGTCTATAAAGTATGAACACACTACTTTTTCCTTTTGGCAATGTGATTACTTCAAGTGGTGCTGAGGTTAGCTCTATCTGGTCTGAAGTTAATACTCTGTGTATCCAAGAGGCTTCTCTTTTCTCGTCTTTTGCTCACTTTTTGATCAGACAAATCGTTAATTTTGATAAAGACAGTTGATTGTACAAAGTTTCTCATAGCTATCTAAAGTCTTTGCATAGCTTTCTGAACGTATTCATAGTGCATCGATGTAGGTGAACCACTGTTTTGAGGACTTCCTGTTTGAATTTGTTAAAATTTGTCTGATATAGTTGTTCAAAATTTAAGCCAATTTGTTACTCATCACTGTATTTGCTTATGCTGTGCAACAGGATTTGGGCCAACAGGCAGTCTGCTGCGAGATCAAAGGAAAGGAAAATGAGATATATAGCTGAGCTTGAGAGGAAAGTTCAGACTCTGCAAACGGAAGCGACCACTTTATCTGCTCAGTTGACGCTATTGCAGGTGTATATCAGTTGCCCTCATTGCCCAGCAATTTTGTGTTCTTCTCCTCTTTTTATTTTGGTGTTGCTTTCTTGTTATTGGAAACATGTTTGAGTGTGGTTGAAGTAATGGAAGTAGATAAGTGCTAGGTCTAGAATCTGCAGCATCTGCTTGCAAATGGATAAAGTATACATAGATGTATCTTCAACTTTCTTCTCATGTATAACATTAGATTAATGGTTTTGAGATGTTTTCTTTTTTTCTTTTCCACATGAAACAGAGAGATACAAATGGCCTGACTGCTGAAAACAGTGAACTTAAACTGCGTTTACAAACAATGGAACAACAGGTGCACTTGCAAGATGGTAAGAATCTGAGCATGACTTCTTTAGTAACATTTTGCCCCATAACCACCTTCTCTTTTTATCTGTTTGAATAATGGTTGCCATTTCTCAATGGCATGTTGAATATATTTAGTTCAAGTATTTGACCATTCAAGCTGATTCAAACTCGATTAATTGTCAACTGCAAGTTAATATCTGGATGTATTTAAGCTTGGTGCTTTCAAGAATTTCCTCAATTTCAGAATAAAGTAAATCAATTTTGATGTACTTCATAACTTCCACATTGGATGTTGTATTGATGTTTTTATGGTAAAAAATACTAGTAATTCTGCCACATCCTTCATCTTATTGTACAAAAACTGAAACAACATGAATTCCAGTTTGATCTTACAAAGACCAAACACAGTTTAATTTGGACCTGGTTGACGTAGAATATAGGAATGTTATAGACAGTCCACTAATTTTAAAGTTAGTACTCCCTCAAATTCTAATAGTTTAATAGTGTAGGTTAGATAGTTGCATATTTCAGATTTTTTTAACTTCAAAAGCTTTTGTTTCTCATAACATTATGCTGCTCTTATAGAAGTGAGCATTGAGAAATTCATATATTTAGTGTCATGGTTGGCACCCATGGACAGTGTCGAATTTATAGGGGAAAAATGGGACACTGTCTCTCCATCAAATTAGGTATTTTATGTATATGTTTTTTAAAATTGGTATAATATTATATTGTGTGGAGTTATGTACCTTCGGGGCTAGGGATCAATTCCCACTTTATACATTCTCCTTTTTTTCTGGAGGTGCACCCATGTTCTAGAAATTGTAGATTTGGTTCTGCCCATATAATAGGTAATAATTATTCTGTGTAATCAATAAAAAATCTGGATAAGTATCTCTGCATTAAGAAATATGAGGAAGTTAACATAAGGTAGTTAAGAGACACCAATAGGCTACTAATCACCTTGTAAGTTCCTTGACACCATCAAAATTTTTAATCACCTTGTAAGTTCCTTGACACCATCAAAATTTTCAGTGATCATGTTTCAACCAGAACCATATTTCTTTTCGTCTCCGTGAACAATTGTTTTTGGGCAGACAGAACAATTTCCCAACATAATTTTCCTTCTCTCTCTCAAAATTTTCCACTCCACAATCTCTTCAGCATCTGTAAGTTTCAGCAGCCGGATATGGTTGCAACTCTGTGGGTAGTGGATTTAATACCTGATTACCGAGTATTATAAGCCTAGGGAACAATTTTGTAAGATGCTAGAGTTGCGTATGTAAATTCCTTGGATGGAATTCGTGAATCACTAATTCATCTACCAATCGTTTGGTGTTTTGACTGAAGAGTTGCTAATAGATATTTTGTGGTGTTTCTTGTTTATCTTTTTCATATGTAGCTTTGAATGACGCTCTAAAGGAGGAGATACAGCATCTGAAAGTGCTAACTGGGCAAGGCATAGCAAATGGTGGACCTATGATGAACTTCCCAACATCCTTTGGAGGCAATCATCAGTTTTACTCCAACAACCAGGCAATGCATACGTTGTTGGCAGCACAACAGCTTCAACAGCTCCAGATACATTCTCATAAGCAACAACATCAGTTTCAGCAACATCAGCTCCACCAGTTTCAGCAGCAACAGTTGCAGCTCCAGCAACAGCAACCTCTTATGCAGCAGCAGGAACAACTGTCGCAAGCCGGAGATGTGATGTCAAGAAATTCGTTGTCATCTGCTCAAAATGACAGTGCTTCTGACGTTAGTTCTGTAGTCAAGGACTGAAAAGCTGGTGGACAGGCAGTAAAGAGTTTGGTGTATGTTTCAAAAAATCATGTGTTTTCATCTAGCTCACTTTTGTGTTTCAAAATCATCATGTGTTATTAAAACACATCTAGCTCAGGTTCTTGCTTCCAATCAGCTTCTTGATCTGCCTTTTAGTACTTTGTAGGTTCATGGACTTCCAGTTGAAATTGTTCAAATCTCAATTCTATGCATTATCATTTTGTCAACAATCAACAAGATTTTCTTCACGTTTCCAGTATTCTTTGTGCTAGATATTTTTTACCATTATCTCTCTCATAGTGGGTTCTGATATTACAAATAATGTTTGGGGCAATGTTTTGAATGCTCTGGCGGCCGTGGAGGGAAAAATTCTCATGGGCTCCTCAAGAGGTTGGACCTACCAGTAGTGGATCCAGAGTATAACCTATGAGTTCATGAAATACAATAGCTTTTGTTTATGCTATGGTATGAGTTCGGGAAATACAATAGCTTTTGTTTAGGCTATTTATATGAGTTTAAGGTTACTGTAGGAACTCGTAAGTTTCAAATCTAGGATATGCTTTTATATACTACCCATGCATATCTTTCCTTTGCTTTTATCTACGACCCATGCATATCTTGCCTTTGGGTTGTAAACTCGTATGCCTCGGAAACATTTTGATATTAAATTCTTCTTCGAAGAATTAGAGTATCATATACATAAATGTTTTTCTGTGGATATGATGATTGTGTCATTAAATTACTTATTTTACATCTTTTCTTCTTGAGTTCAATACTATTATTTCCATAATCTTTATCTTTTGTCCATTTTTTTTGGATTTACGAACGACCTTTCTCGTTCTCTCGTCGTTGATGTTAACTCAGGTGGTACATCCGAGGGCGGGGGTAGGGGCGGGGGCGGGGGCGCGGGGAGCATTACTCATATTTAAAAAATTATCGTGTTTATGTTGAGGAGATGAGCCTCGGGACAAATAGGTCTCTTCAAGTTATAAGTTGGTTAAATTGTTAAGTGGGTTTCCTAATTAC
>JBDJHY010000097.1:5997326-6009324 GCA_039654485.1 Withania somnifera
GTAGTGTCTAGTTCGTGCAGAATTGAGATACTTGAATTCATGTTATAGCTATTTGCATCTTTGAGATTGGAGTTTACTGTTACTTCTCAAGAGAAAAATCTTACAATGGATATAGTTATTGATATTGTACGCAGACATGTTTAAAGAAAATAACCCCTAAATTATACAACACCACCATCACTTAGTGGGGTATGGGAAGTACGCCTGCCTACTCCTACTTGGAGCTAGAGAGGCTATAAACAATGGCAAATTTACGTGGAAAATAAAGTCACGTGAACTTGTGGTCTCTCCATAAAATTAGATATTTATATATACATTTTTTAAAATTGTTATGGTATAATTTGTTGGCACCCATACTACAAAAGACTAAGTGGTGCACTTGGTTAAATGTTGAGTTATTTACCTAAAGTACTTGGTATCAATTTACATTTGATACATGTTTTTCTTTTTTTCATTTTTAGTGGTGTACCCCCTAAATAATGTAAAGCTAATATGTTTAAGGGGAAGTTTCAGTAGTATCCTGAAATCTCTTCCCCCAACCGCCAACTATCTCAATTATGGTGTGTTGAAATTTCACTAATTCTATTTTAAGAAGTATGGTACTGAAAGATCAACTATATTATCTATATATTATTATACAGATTCTGTAATTTCTGAAGATCAGCTATATTATTATACATTATCATATAGATTCTATAATACTCTTTCTCGAGTTGGAGCATAAATATTGATCATGCCTAACTTGTTATAAAGGTAATCAACTCGAGTTTCATTCAGACGCTTCAACTGGTTGCTCTCCTGTCTTCACGTAGCCAATGAAAATCATGTTTTCTTGAATCTTCTCACGAATAAAATAACAATCAATCTCAATCTTTAATTCTTTCATGATACACTAATTTTATTGCAATATGAAAAGCAACTTGATTATCACACTAGAGTTTTGCTGGTATATGATGCTTTAACCCAATTTCAGTTAAAAGTGATATATCCACATAATCTCTCATGTAAACCGTGACATCGCTCTATACTCAGATTTTGCACTGGATCGAGATACAACACCTTGTTTCTTACTCCTCTATGATACTAGGTTTCCTTCAATAAAGACACAATAACCTGTAGTAGATCTTCTATTAATTTTGGATCCAGCCAAGTCAGCATCTGCAGGACACTCCACTCGGGTATGGTTATTGCTATAAAATATACCAAGTCCGGGAGCTTGTTTCAAGTAACATATGATCTGCTCTAAAGCTTCCCAACGAGTGGACATAAACTGACTAACAATACTTACCGCAAAAGCAATATCCGGACGAGTCATAGTAAGGTAGGCCAACCATCCTTTTGTATCTTTCTGGATCATCAAAATGATTAAGATCATCTTTCACAAGATGCACATACGGAACCATTGGAGTCTGCAAGGTTTGACTGCTAACTTTCTTGTATATGCAAGCAGGTCAAGAATATACTTTTTCTAAGACAGGAAAATTTCCTTCTTGCTTCTGTTCACTTTTACTCCCTAAAAGTATTTCAACTGCCTTAAGTCTTTTGTATGAAATCTAGTCTGCAGGAAAGATTTGAGGGAAGAGATTCCTACATAATCACTTTTATGTGATGTCAATGCCCCCAATATATACAACAAGGAGGATAGTGCCAGCTGTTGAATACGTGTAGAGGTCTGCTTGATCATAATTACTTATTTTCATCCCGAAATACTGAACTACCTTACTAAACTTGTCAAACCAAGCTCGTGGGCTCTGTTTCAAGCCATACAAGGGCTTCTTCAAATGACATACTTTTCCATACTCCCCCTGAGCAACGAAATTAGGTGGTTGCTCCATATGCACTTCTTCTCGAAGATCACTATGAAAGTATGCATTCTTGATATCTAATTGATGTAAAGGCCAACTATTGGAAGCAACTAAAGAAATGAACAAGCGGACAGAAGTGAGTTTGGTAACCGGGGAGAATGTGTCTGAATAATCTACCCATAGGTCTGAGCATACTTTTTAGCCATAAGTCTAGCCTTAAATCTTGACAGGGAGCCATCTAGATTAACCTTAACAATGAAGACCCATTTAAAGCCTACCAGTTTCTTTCCCATGGATAAGTCCACCAAATGTGATATATGATTTTCCTCTAAGGCATGTATTCCATCAAATATTGCGTTAGACCATCCAGGATGATTCAAAGCCTCTTTCACAGTTTTGGGTACAGAGATGGAGTCTAAAGAAGCAATCAAAGATCTAGACGTAGAGAATAAGTGCCATAGGAAACAAAATCAGTAATGGAATATGTGGACTTACAATTGCGTGTACCTTTGCGGAGAGCGAAGGTCAAGGTTTTCTAAAGGATCTCGTGGAACATAATCTAATGATAACAGGACTGGTGCAGGACATGTATCATTGGCCTCTTTCCTCCTCGAATAAACTTGAACAATTGCTTGTCTTGCTTGTTAAAATAGATCTGGTGCTGAAGGTTCAATAGAAGTATTAGGAGACAGATGAACAATATCATTTGATTGTTTTGTCAAAGCACGAGTAACATGATAGTCATAGACTAACCACTCATCTTTCACTCCCTCACTCATAGAAATAGGAGGTTCATAGAAAAATGGTGTAGTCTTTGAAAATACCACATCAGTTGACACCAGTTATTTGCCAAGTTCAGTAGAATAACATCGATATATTTCTTAAGGCGAGAATAACCCAGAAAAACAAACTTTAATACCTTGAGGTCTAACTTGGTAACAGACGGTCGGACATCTCAAACCTAACATATGCTTCCAAATATCTTAGGTTACCGAAAATAATAACTTGTTTGGAAAAAGAACACTATAAGACATTACCGTCCAACACTGAAGATGGCATGTGATTAATTAGAAAATAAGTTTTAGACACCGTATCTGCCCAAAACTATTTAGGAACCTTTATTTGAATAAAAGTGCCTGAGCTGTCTTGAGTAGATGTCTGCTTTTCCTCTCAGCAATTCCATTTTGAGAAGGTGTATCAACATATGAAAACTGATGAAGAATACCATGTTGTGGCATATATGTTCAAAATAATTTTGACATATATTCTTTAGCATTATCACTCCTTAAAATACGTATTGAAACGTTGAACTAATTTCTAATCTCATCACAGAAAGCAGAAAAGCGAGTAAATACTTGAAAGCGACTCTTTATAAAATAAATCCAAGTCATTTGATAAAAATCATCCACAAAAGTGACAAAATACTTATGCCCAGTTTTGAAAACAACAGGACACAGTCCCCAAACATCAGAATGAACTAATCAAAAGCTGACTCAACCATCTTATTAATCCATGGACTTAATAAGCTACGATGATGTTTTGCAATCGACAGGACTCACATTCCAATGAAGGAATATTGTGAAACTAAGTACATGACTTTTTTAATAAAGGTAAAGAACGATGTCTCAATCGACAATATGCTTCAAATGGAGATACAACACTAGAGTAGGCAACAAGATGAGCCTCCCATTCATCAAGGATGTAGAGATCTCCAGTGATATGTCCTTTGCCAATAACCTCATTTGTCTTAAGATCATGAAAAAGATAATACTTGGAAATGAATGAAATCCAACAATTAAGATCTCTAGCAATTTTGCTTACAGAAATCAAATTAAAAGACAATTGTGGTAGACTTAGTACAAGTGACAGAGTAATAGAAGAGATTGGTTTAACTATCCAAAATCCAATACTGTTACACATTGGTCCATCTTCCATCATAACTGAAGAGGGTGCTTTATATGATTGAAAACTAGAGAAAATATCAGGATTACCGTCATATAATTTATGGCACCTGAATCAATCACCCATCTATTTGAAGCGGTGATAAGACATGTTTTATTTGACTCAGCAAAAATATTAATTGTAGTGGATTCCTTCTTTGATTTCTGATATTGACAGAACTTAACAAACTCATCGGCTGAAAACATAATTGTTTTCTCAGGTGGTAGACTAGGACTAGACATATTGAACTAATATATAGTCCAAAAAGGAGTTCAAAAATATAGGTTCCACTAGTAACAAGGACAACAACCGAATTAACAAGACCTATGAATTGGTGATCTACCAATGAAGTACCTGCAACTCACCTAACAGACCTAAAAAAATCCTGAATTTGAATAGAATTTCAAGTAGAATTTTAATCTGTGATTTGCAAATACCAAAAACCTCAACAAACAAAATTATCCGTGGTCGGAAGAAGAGATCAGAAAAGATTTTTCAAAGAACTAGAGACAACAAAATAGAAAGTAAAGAACACACTTTCCAAGTAGAGTCTTAGTGACAGAAGATTACCAAAATATGTCATGAATGCCAAGATGATACCGGAGTAGTAAGCCCAAATCAATTCCCCAAGAAAGCTATGGAATTTCTAAATAACGATTTTGAGCCCTAGTGGCTCTGATACCATGTGAAAAATAATTAGAGAGTATAACTTGTTTATTACTCAAAGATGAAAATGATATAAATACACGGAGAGAACAAGTTAACTATGACAACTAAATATTTAAAATCTCTAAAGATCAGCTATATTGTCTAATACATTATTACACAAATTTTGTAACCCTAAAGATCAACTATATTATCTATACATTATCATACAGATTCTACAATACCTTCCATGGTAGGGGTAAGTTTTGCGTACTCTCCATACTCCACACATTTTGGGACTGGTTATATGTTGTTGTTGATCGTGTTATTCTGTTATTTTGTTGTAAGATTATGCACTTGATAACGATGTATTAGGAAAGTTTAGGCTTGTATAGCAAGTACCTTTTTTTCTTGCTTTTTATTTATTTCTGCAGAATATTTTTCAAATACGGAAAATTTTATCCTATATTTTCTGTTAATAAAGAGAAATGACTCTCACAGAAGTATCAGTTCAGGGACTGAAATTGTGGTCAGATAAGTGAGTACAAATCTAGCTACATGGGTGGGCACATATATAAGTTTTAAATTTTAGCAGGGTATCTTTGAATTGTACCTTTTGTATTGAAGTAATTTGACATGGAAAGAAGCACCTCGTAACAGACTGCAATCTGCAAATAGCATGCAACTAAACAAGTGGATGTCATTAATGAAATAGTTAAGATGATATTCGTAACAAATATTGAAGGCACGTGGCAGCCATTTTCCTGTGAACTTGCATTCCAGTCTTGGGAAGTCAAGGTCAATGTGCATTCCCGGTGCAGCTTAAGTATGCTAAAGGAAATATAGAGTGCAGTTTGAAAGTGAAACCTCCCAGCATCTTTTCTTATCAAGAATGTTAGGGGTAAAAATTGTCTGACTTACTGAAAGACCAATCTACAGAAATTTTAACACGACTACTAGGAAAAAAAATAGGCGTTGATGCAGTAATTAAAACTAGATAGAGAAGACCCGGTCTAGTATCCATGATGATAAAGAAGTTAAAGGAGAACACTACTTGGTTCTGGAAATAAACAGTAATTTCATGAGGGGGATGTTAGCCTATGAAAATTAAAAGGGACTGTAGATACGATTATGGTGTGGTACTAAATTTGTTAATCAACTTAAAGAAAAGATACTATTTTTGGTTGGCAAATAACGTAGAATCTCTGGCTGGCTCATAACTTGAGACTTTATGGCTAGACAACATCATGATAATGCAGACATGTCAAATAAGTGCATCAGTGAAACACACACATTGATCATCTATTTTGTCACTGTTTTGGCATGGCCCCTTTTTTGTACACTTTTTGTTCCTAATGGCACTTATGGGTCAAGTTTCACCCTTTTTGAATTTCAGAAACAACATCCTAGTAATAAAATCCTTTGATCATAATCTAAGTTGGTGTCATACAGAGAGTTTTCATTGCAAATGGCCAATCTTGATGGAAATAACGAACCTGAATGGATAAAGAGGGTGAAATCAGAAGGTGCCATTCCCCTTATGGACCCAGCTAATTGCTCAAATGGGTGGGCTTCTCCATCAGGGAATAGTTTCATGGTAAGAGGTCCAGAATACTTTTCAACAAAGGTTAAAGTTCCTGGTGGTGAATTTCTTCTGAAAGCTCTTGGTTTTGACTGGATAAAAGGTCCTAAAAAGATTTCTGATATTCTAAATAATCCAAAACATCGTATCTGGAGGGCTCTTCAAGATGAAACTCCAACTGGTTGCAAACCCTTTATTTGGGCTTTCAACTTGCAAGTTCCTAGTAAGGAAAATTTCAGTGCTGTTGCATATTTTGTGGGTCTTGAACCCGTCCCTGAAGGGTCTTTGATGGAGCAGTTCTTGAAAGGAGATGATGCATTTAGAACTAGAAGGCTAAAATTGATCGCAAATGTTGTTAAAGGACCTTGGATTGTAAGAAAGGCAGTTGGGGAGCAAGCTATATGTGTAATTGGCCGTGCGCTGACTTGCAAGTACTGTATAGCAGATGACTTCATAGAAGTAGATATTGATATAGGATCTTCAGTGATAGCAAATGCAATTGTTCATCTCGCATATAATTATATATCAACTCTTACTGTTGATTTAGCTTTCCTGATAGAGAGTCAAACTCAACCAGAACTTCCAGAACGGATTTTAGGAGCGATAAGATTTTCAGAGCTGCAGACCAGTTCAGCAATGCCAGTTGAAATGCCATCCGAAGGAAATATGGGAGGGGTGCTTCCTTCTTTCCATTCAAGGTTATGGAAGTCATTTGGGCACAGTTTCTCCCACCTTGTTCAGGCAGATACTCAAGATGGTAGCTCCAGCTCCTCACACGTAAAGGGGGATGTTGATAATGGTCTCCCTGAAGAAGGTACCAAAAGATGGTAAGTGATCTTAGACTTCACGAGCATTTCATCAAATACATTACCTAATGAAAGAAATTGGAAGTTTCCTTCTGGTAGTTTTACTTCTTTCCCTGTTTAAGTTTTGAGTAATTTTCTCTTTATATAAACACTTACCATGGTAAAATAAGTATCTTTTGCTTGGTGAAGATCTTAAAAGGTGTTAATATCTTAAAATGTCATTGAACTATGAAATTTTATCTAGCAAAGTCTTTGAACTTTGTTCTTATCAATCAAATCACTTAACTTCAGCAGCCAAGAGTGTGACTAGTGGTCAATGAAGTGGATTGGGAACCTGAAGCTCGAGTACAAATCCAGTGGAGACAAAAAAAAATTACTAGGTGATCGTTTCCATCAGTCTTAGCCTTACTAGATAGAGTTACTTGGTATCCATTGTTGGTAGGAGGTGACAGGTTTCTCATGAAATTAGTCGAGGTGTGCGGAAATTGGACCGAACACTATGGTTATCAAAAAAAAAAAAATCAATCAAATACATTTATCATTAAAATAAATTTGACATGGCAAAATAAATTATTTTTATGCCATATTAACATGGCTTCACAAATAAACAAAACTAAAACATGAACCTGTTCAAATGTCTTAATGAAAAGCTTTGAAGTTAGGGGCCGAAAACAACATTTCGTGTTATTACTCTTGTTTTTCTTTTAATTTTATTTGTTTGTTGGATTCATGTTGGCGTGGCATAAAAACTAATTTATTTTGCCATGTCAAATTCATTTTAATGATAAATGTAGTTGAGTTTTGAAAATAAAAGACTTGAGTAATTTTATTAATATAAAACAAGGTTCAATGACTTTTCTAGATAAATTCTCATATTTCAGTGACTTTTTAAGAAAGTACAGCTACGAAAGTTTGGCTCTTTCTTGTTAGATACAAAAATTGCAAAACCCTGTTTCATGAGTCCATGTTTTATTTTACTTTTCCATAAAGGGGTATCCGCGACCTCATGACCTCCTATCAAGATCATGTGCTCAGAAAGCTGAAGCAGGACATAGCACAACTTTAACTTTCCGAGGATGTGACCCTATATAGGAGGTTATGGAAATTGTTGATATTGTAAAAAATTAGTAGCTAGTTGGGAGTTTTCTCATTTTCTAGTGAGATAGACTTGGTGGCAGGTTGGTGTTGTACCTATTCCGTGTTTATACCAGTAGTTGTAGCCGTTTTCTCATAGTTGCCTATCTTATGGCTTTTGTTGCTTCATGTTATTTTTTGTGCTTCAGTTCTCACATTAGTTGGTTATTGTTAATTCTCCTGTTTTGAATGCTATGGTATGTTTTCCCTATTATTTTCGATGTCCTTTTTACTTTTGTATTTTTCCTTTTGCTTCTCTGATGTTCGTTACTCAAGCTAGCTGAGGGTCTTTCAGGAATAACCTCTCTACCTTCTCAAGGTAGGGGTAGGGTTGTGCACTCTACCCTCCCGAGACCTCACTTATGGGACTACACTGGGTTTTTTGTTGTTTGTACAAAATCTTGGTATCTTACAATGGTAAGATGATATCCATTTTATATTGCTAAGCACGGAAACTACTAAAATTTCTGCAAAACCTTCTTTGATCCAATTTTTCAGCACTAAAGCTAGTCTACTTGGGGGATTTTTTTTTTTTTTTTTTTGGTGGTGTTGGTGGAAAAGGTTACATCCTTCCCAGGGCTACTAAAAATAAAGCACACGAGGATTACAATTTTGCTTTAGTATTGAAAGCTCCCATTTCTTCCTCTTGAGAATTTTCCTCCTGTTAATTAAAGCTTCTTGAGCGGTAGTTATGATTGCTTTGAGCAATACTATTACCAGTTTTATCTTTGTTCTGAATTCTGTTTCCTTCCACCCATAGCTAATGCACTTCTAAGAAAATTTTGACCATCAGTTTGGATTCTTAAGTTCATGTTCTCTGTAGGGCCTCAATATCGTTGCGTCATGGTTGTATATCATCTTGTAGGAGTCCCTCTGACCAGCTATGCATCCAGAGTAGAATTTACATACCCGATCATTCTTCTCTCATCTATATACTGGTCCACAGAATGCTTTAAATCATTTGATATGTTTTCCTCATATATAACGCAAATGGTTGTAGTAACAAGCTCATCTCATGTTTGCAAATGACTCCCCAAGTATATAAACGATGAGTTCAATGACTAAGTATATGTACTTAGCGTTTCTACCTTTTAAAGTGTTGGGTATCCTTCATATGTCAAGTCTTTGGTACAGTAGTCTCCAAATAAAAATCCAGAGAAAATGTTATAATTTGCTAAACCTTTCACAATGTTCATTTCAGATAAGGATGTTAAGACAGCGTCATATTACATTTCTCAGAAACACTTTGTTTTTACTCATTGTTTAAACAAACACATGTAGGTCATGCATAGGTGCTAGCATGCTATTTTCATTTTCCAATTTCCCGTACATCATGTTGGAGTTTGCTCTCGATTCACATCATCTTCATTCCAATGAAGACAACATCCTTAATTTACATATAATATGTCCCTTGTTTTCTTTGTATTCTTCGTTAAACGGTTCTCTGTCTCTTCATGTTCTTCATTGGACGTTTCAGATGAATTCTTACTCGAGTTATATGCATTAAATATACTTTTTCTAATCTTTCTAGATACTATTTTCTAATAGATTACTGAATCTATATATCTCAATTTCCAATCTGTATTTTGAAATCGAGTTTTCATAGCCATAGGTTGGACATAGTTATATTTCATAAACTGATACCATCCCTTAATAATTTGAACTTTGCAGATATCCACACTGTAAATATGATGTATTTGTGAAACGTTCAATGGCTCATACTCTGGGGAATTCTAATACTGGTGTCTCATATTGTTGCTTGTGATGGCTACATTCACCACTATTTGTAGCGATAGAAATTATGTACCACAAAAATATTTATACATTTGTGGGGGCGATTTAGCTTCATGGAACTCCAGTAGCATTCTTCACTTGTATTAGTCTTTCTCATTCTTTGAAAAACCGCTTGCCCTCCCAGTTGCACATTCACTTGTATTCTTGATATTGATTTTATTTATTTCTATTAATTGCTTGGTAACAGTAAGTTACTAATTTGAATGGGGTTGATTGATTATACGTTGTATCTTTTCAGTTCTTTTCTCTCTAGCAACAAATTTTGTTTGATCAAGGAAATATACTTTCTCCATTTAGAACTTAGGCTATAATTTCTACTTTTTAGTATTTTCTGCAATTTTTAGATATTAATTTGAGTGGGTGTTGCATTGTGAATAGCAAAGAGAAATTACTGAAGCTTATGCATACGTTTGCGCAAATTAACTAACATCACCATATTCATTGGGCATAGTTCTCGATAATGAAGCTTATCCTCATCGCCTTACTTGCTGGCATTGATCTTATTGTTTTGAGGTCATATAGCATAATATACAGATAGACATCTTAACGTCAACTAATGACTAAATACTACACAATGTTGATGCATATCTAGGCTTTTCAATTCATTTCCATCGTATCAGTTAAAACATCTAAAACTTACAAAATGATCGTCTAAACACCTCTAAAATATGTTCGTTAAATCAATGTCTGGTGTCCATAAGATAACGTGATCACGAGTTGAGGTGTTAAATCAATGTCAAGTGTCCATAAGATATAGTGGTCGCCAATTGTGGTGTCTAGATGTGCATTTCAAATCATATATGTATTAACCCTATCCGTATTCATACTTTGCAGAATGTTAATATTTAAGCAAATATGATCTTCCTAAAGATCTTAGAAACAAAGTTCCAACTTGTTCAATCAATGAAGGTACACGGACACAACCTGACTCAAAACTCGTATAGCTAACATAAGGCCTATTAAGATTCAAATATACTCCATTAGATAAAACTAAAGCAAGCATGCAATTCACAAAGTCAGTACAAAGCAAATCTGTAAGAAATAATTCAAGATACTAGGTATTACACTAAACAGGTCCAAGAAAAGAATGATAAATTAAGTTAGCATTGGCCAAAACTGACATGGCCAGAGCAAACAGAAAAGGACAGGATATTGATTTCCGGCATTAGCAGGACTTTTCTTCCCTCCTTTTTAATAGGTAAAACTTCACAAGAAATTGCACATTAAGGACAAGACTCACAACAAAATTCCCTTTACAGTTGCCAGAAACTTCCCAAAAGGAAAACCAGAAGGCGATAAGCAGTGCCTTTTTCTTTGAGGGCTATTTTCATCCTCACCAGAACTCTTTTTCTTGACTTAGTGAATGTCCCCATGTTTTCTTTGTTTCCTGCTTCTTTCATTGGACGGTACTAGAGTGGGGCTGTGGTACAAGCATAGGAGTATCAGAGAGAGAGAGAAGAGGGCCAGACTGAGATCAGTAATTAAGATTGAAGCTTTGACAGTACAAACAAAATCAATAAATCTACTCTTGACATAAAATAAGCATTATAATGGACAGGAATTGGCAATAGTGTAAGTAATTGTTCAGTACGTAGCTAAACAACACGGAAATTCTTTTGAGATATGCAAATGTCATCCTGCTAAATCATTTAAAATGCATGAATGGGGCACAAAGGCTAAAGCACCTAATCACAAAAACTCAGCGCTAAGTGGAATACATCATGGTTCATCTATAAAATGTAATAACAATTTTGCCCACCACACTTACAAATGACATGGTTATCTAAACAGTTGGTTCAATAAACAAACAGGTGTTTCAAGAGCCAATGAACACATCCACTGCTAAATGATGGTTTTGGAGATAAATGTGCATAATCAACAAGTCATCCAGCAAAATGCCAATACCAATACTAGAATTACGATGTGATCCCCAAGTAAGGAGTGAAATATTCCAAAAGCTATACAAGATCGGCAACAACATCAGGTAATGTACTCAACTGTAAAGTTTTACCATTTCCAGCAGCAGAAAAACGTACAGAAGGCAAAGAGGGATCCGTGACAGGTTCAATCTCAAGAAAGTTCAAATCATATGTACCAGACTTTTTCAAACTGAAAACAAACACAAGCAAAGTCCAGCCCAGCATTGTAACAGCCCAATAATTGTTCATCCCATGTATCAGACCCCAACCAACAGCATAACCAACGATAATTCCTGATAAATGTCCAATAAAACTCGCTTGAGGAACAATAATAGAAGTGAATATGAGTGACTCAAATGGCGCAAAGCTGAT
>JBDJHY010000097.1:6011679-6025942 GCA_039654485.1 Withania somnifera
TCAACTACACTTCAATCAATTCGGAATTGCACCAACTTTTAGACACATGTCTCCCACCTTTGGTGAACGATTTTCACTATTTTTCAAAAACAAATTCAACTCGAATCACCAAATTTGTTCCAACCTTGTTTCATATGAACACTAAGACTAATGGTGTTCAAGCTTGACACCACCTCAAACTCTTCCAAATTTGATTCCCACAATCCTTGAGATATAGGGAATACGAATCTACAACTCTTCCTCACCGAACACCACAGAATCTCTTCAAATCTAAGCTCGACATTTTGAATCAAAAGATGAATAGAAAACAACCCAAATTTTAGAAAATACCTCAAATCAACTCCGATTCAGCTTAAACTTGAGATTTGAAGTCCTTGAAACTGGACTTGAAGATTGGTACACTTTTTTGATCCAAATCAAACCAAAATTTCCATAATTTTCAGAACTCCTTGAGCTCAAAATGTCAACAATGGTGTAGGTCACAAATCAACTCAGAATCAATTCAATTTGACGTATATGAATCAAATTACTAGGAGAACAATTCCTAGTAATCAAAATTCTAAAACAAACACGAATTGATTTTTGATTTTTTTTGACTTTTTGGATTTTTTTTATAGTTTCCCAATTTATAACCTAGGACTGTAATCCGACGAAATGAATTACGAACCTAGGCTTTGATACCAAATGATACAACCCGCTATACAGACCATGAATTCGAAGATGAAGAAGAAAGAAAATGAAAACGGGAACTGAAAGATATGTGGAATTCAATACGAAATTATACCGTTATGGAATTCCAACTCAATCGATACTAGAAATCCAATTGATTCACCCACAAATGTATGATTTGAATGATCGATTAAGCAAAACGCCCTATGAGCAATCAAGGATTAACCCACCTTAATCCACTCAACTACGATTACGTGAACACTAATGGAAATTTTAAATTGACTAATTAGAATCTAAGCTAACTATTCACTCAAAAGTGAAGAACTAAAATACGAAATTTGTTCATCCAAAATAATCTACTCCAACATTTGAAAGACCACCTATATACAGGGGCCTATGTTTCAGTTATCAAACTTAAGCCCAAAAGTGACATAAGGTAAAATAAATCCCCAAACTTTGATTTCCTTCACATTAGGTCCTTAAAGTCTTCCAAAGCCTCCAAATGCTATAAATGAAGTCACATGGAGCCTCCAAACCCTATAGATGATGCCACATGGCTCTTCAATGGCTTCCACGCATCCTTATGCTTCAACAATGATTGAATTTGCTGGAGGTCCCGGGCTTGACTCCTTGTGAGAGGTCTTGAAGGCATGATGATTTTCCATGCGTTATCAAGAAGGCATCTTTTATAATTAATTTGTGAATATAAAAGTAAAGGGGTAGAAGTGTGTAATGTATTTGCTCATATGGGGCATATACATAGTTTTCCTAAAATTTAGCAAAATATTTATATTTTACTTATGAATAATATATAAATAATTATAAATTTGTATATATAATTTATCAGTTTGATTTTATTATTTTTTTGAGTTTTTAAGTACAATTCTAACCAAACCAACTAGTATCTTTTTTTAAACTTCAAACAAAACCAAATATCAATGTTTTAATCGATTTGGTTTGAATTGCGGTTTGATTTGATTTTTTTTAATCAGACCATAAACAACCCTAGTATTCGTAAAAAGGAGAAAAAGATGAAAATATAAAGTAAAAATAGAAGATACTAATTCATACATAATGGTTGCAAATGAGAACTGCTCATTTTCCTCTATCCCTTGTTGAATTCAATAATGTTTTGAAGTGGAACGATTCGCAAAGAAATCAAGTGTCATCAATTTGGCTTGTTTGTGGTTCTACTTGGTGATTATGTGAAATATTACTCTTTCTACAGTAGGTAAATAGAAAATGTTTGAGGTCTCTAATAAATAATCCAGACCTCATCACTAATCTCCTAATCAATGCATCATAAAAAGACTAACATAACTGGAATCCACTAAAACGAAATATATAAGAAAATAAACCAAATAGTGTGCATATTTTATGACTAAATGGTTTTGGAACAATCGAGAAAAATATCTAGTTGACTAAACGAACCACAAAATCTCATTAACTTCTGACAACAAAAAGTATGTTCAGATGATATTGACATTGAAGTAGGCAGACTGCTTCAATCTGATCCACTCTACTTTCAATTACCAAAGGTCCACAAAAATTCATTTTAATCCCAACAAGCTCCTCGGAAAGTTTGTCTAATTTTAGAAGTGAAATAAATAAGTAGAAAGACCTTTTCTCATTCTGTGCAGTTGGGAGTCGTAATGCAGTTTCAGACTTGTCACCCCAAAATGGAGGTCAAATCCTGCAACTCTATCCTAGAAACAAAATGGGGAAATAAACCAAAGGACTAAAGTTCATGTAGAGGCCTTAGGAGCAGTAGATTTCTTTTCTGAATTCTCCATCCTTTTGTCAGAATCAGCAGCCTTCCTCTTGTCCTTCCTTTCCCTCCTCTTTAGAGCAGTCAGGCGGGCCTTCAGCAAAATTGCATAAGATGCTTGGAAACGCTGGTGATCTTTTGGTCCAACCTATTAGTCCAATAAAATCAAGTGCATCATTAGCCACAAGAAGTGAAATGGTGCATCAAAACATAAATAATTAATCATATAAACTACAAAAAGAAACTCGCAAGGCATTAATACAAATAAGATAACACCACCCATAAGGTGCCTGTGTTATAGATGATTGGTTTTCTTACTAGAGAACAATATTTTAGTTTAGGTTCTCTTCTTTTTGGCAAACAGGATTTCACCAATTTTCAATGAAAATATTTACCTCATCAAAACGAGCAACAAGCAAGACAGGGATACAAATAAGATGAAATAAACAGAGAGAAGGTAAAGAAAATTTAAGTTTGTTTAGTTGTCTCCATTATAGGATGTGGAGAGGCATTCAAAAACGAAAACCGGAGAGGTCTAGCTAGTAGATCTGCCAGACAAAACTCTACATTAAAGGGACTTAGCATATTCTTAGACACATGACAGGCTGTTTCAGCCCAAACTTCATGCCATGCATACGGAAAACCTTATCAATTTCTCTATTTCAAGAAGTAACAAATCAAAGAGTGTTTGCATGGGAGGGTGAGCAAAATTTAGAACAAAAGTGTGCAAAAAGTCTTCAGCTCGCAAATGTGTTTAGCACTACAAATATATTCTATGGTAAGTTGAAGGTGAAATTTACTCCAGGAACACCTGATCAGTACCTTCTAGAGAGATGAAAATACTAGTGGCTCATCAAGAAAAAACCTTTACAAAACCAATATGTGAACTGAAGAGACAAACTGAACAACAACTTTCATGCGATGTTTAGTCAGTGAAAGCTCGACAATCTTAACAATGTTTGTATTTTGGGAAGTTGATCTTACATGTTCTTCAAAATCTCAAATTCCATTGTAAAATCAACAGAAAAATACAAACCACTATCTATTCTAAGTACTCCCATTCCAACCGCTATTCTTCCCTATGGGCCTTGACGATGTGTCGCCAAGGATTCTAATCTCCACCCTCACCTACTACCATCATATTGTATCCAAAGAAACAAGAAAGAACAAGTAAACGAAGAAACACACACATGTGCATACCATAAGTATATTAACAAGCAAAATATGTGAGCTGCCCAAAAAAATAATATCTTCTTCTCTCACTGTCCATATTCTATATAATGGTATTTTACTGGAGGTGGTGTTTAAAATGTTTAGTTAGACTTGAATGCTATAGATTGATAGTGGAAGAGAATAGCAAAGTAATGGTTAAAAAGTTAGTTCTCTTCCAAAAAGAATCAGTTTACAGAAATATTTAATGGGCAGCAACCCTGAAGCTCTGTTTTGAGTAGGTGACAATATTATAATCAGTAGCACAAAGATAGTGCCAAGAGGATAACATAATTACAAGACAGAACAAACATAATTACAAGACAGAACAAAAATAGTCTTGTAGAGTTTTACAAGGTTCCTATGTTATCTAACTTAGAGTCTAACTCTCTGACAATCCTTCTTTACACCAAAAGTGAAATAAAATATACAATTCCATCTTAATCTTTTGTTCACTGTTGGCAGTGTCTTCAAAGCATATTGAGTTTCTTTTACTCCAACACCACCAAATGCATGTTTGCGATCAAACCACAACACTTCTTCTCTCTCGGAATGCTTCCAGGATTATTGCAGCTGGTTAGTAATTGTCAACTTGATTGGGAAAGAATCCATTCCAACCCTTCCATTTTCTGAAATTGCTGTCAGTCTGTCAGTGGCTTGACAGTGCATAAACAGGTGGTTGTATGTTTCAGCTTCTTTCTCACATAGGAACAATACATTAACCATTTAGTGTGAGCTGCATACCCCTTTTCCTTTAAGTTTTTTGTGTCAGAACTGCATCTTTTACCACCAGCCAACAAAAGCATGCTACCCTGAAGGAATCTTCACCTCCCAGATGTGCTTGTATCAACAATTCGGTTGTGTAATTTTGGTCTGCATAAGTAAATTTCACCAACGAAAACAGTTTGTTTCCCTTCTCCCAAATCAACTTATCCTTTAGTTGAGTAGTACCCTTGAAGTTCCCCAAGAGTTTAAGGAATTCAGCAAGCTTGCTGATTTCCCAATTATTGGGAAGACTTGGATTTCATCCTCGTTAACACAGCACTTCAGCTGTAAACTGAGGATGTCTAGAAAAAATTCATCAAGTGGGCCATGTCCTATCCAATTGTCATTGCAGAAAGAGGTGTTTAAATCATTTCCCAACTTTAATTCTTACATTATTAATTAAAAGTTGGCCAGATCATAGCCCCATACACTAGCTCCATAAGTGGAGGAATTCAGAAAGTCTTGATTGATTTCCCAATTATTGAGGAATTTTCAGAAACATAGATTTCATCCTTGCTAACTCCACACTTCAGCAACTGAGGATGTCTAGAAAAACTTCATTAACTGGTCCTGTCCTATCCAATTGTCATTCCAAAAAGAGGTCTTCAAACCAGTCCAACCTTAGTCCTTACATTATTAATAGAAGTTTGGCAGATGAGCTCAATAAACTTCCATACACTAACTCCATAAGTGGTGCATTAAAGCTCCCGCTATGTGCAAGTCCAACGAAGGGCCGGGCAAGGATCTATTGTGCGCAGCTACGTTGCATTTTTGCAAGAGGCTATTTCCACTAGGGGTCGGCAAAAAAATCGGAGATTCAAAAAACTAAGCAAAACCGAACTGAATTAGTTCGGTTTTGGCTTTGGTTTTTTTTCTATAATTTGATTCTTCGGTTAGGTATTTCGTTTAAGGGTCGAAGACCAAACTTTCATTAATTAAATTTTTAAAAATTATTTATACTACATATTTACTTCTCATACTTCGCCATAAACGCATAAGACATTTTATTCCAACTTGAGCCTTTATTCTATTACTGGGACACGAGATGGGTTATTTTCTAATGTGGCAAATTAAGTTTGAAAAAATATACCTTATATAATAGATAAAACAAATACTACAACTAGAAGAAGAATATATATAATAATAGGGTTTCAGTAATTAGTCTATATAGGATTTTGAACATATATTCAGTTAGTACCACTAATATGTTTTGTTATTAAGGGTGATGGCTGAGACATTCACACTAATACCCATGAAAGGGATGAGAGAGAGACTAGAGGTAAAAGATGAGGAGAGAGCAGTTGTCTTCTCTTCTCCTATGTTGGCTAGCTCTTTCAGTCTTTCATATTTAGATAGGGTTTGCAAAACCAATTCAACCAATAAACAAAACCAAAAAAATGCTATTGGTTTATTGGGCTAATGATTTTTTAATGGCTTTTATAAAAATATATAAGCTTATCGGTTAGATTTTGATTTTTGAATATTGAATTAGCGGTTATAAGATTATACTAAGTTACTACTTTACTTTTAATTATATATAATATATATATCAGACAATAGACATTAGGGATTAGTCCATTACTTTTTAGTGCCTTCAACTGACATTACTCCGTTATTTATATTACTAATAACACTCGGAGAAAACAAGAAGCAAAAATAAAAATCTTGAAGCATTGTGACATTAAGGAAAGCACATTCAGATTTAGTAGTTTCTTCCTTCTAGCAACTAAGATTCAGTTTTTGTTTGTAACTAACATTTAGGGTTCAACACATTCAAATTTTTGTGAATTAAAATATAACATGAAGGATTTTGCCTGCACATTATAAAAATTGTGTATACATGATATTGACAGTGAAAGTTTATCTTATTTCATTCTAGAATGTAATAGTTACATTATGCCAAATACTAAAAAAACATTTATGTTATATGAGCATTTTCTTGTCGGTTAAACCGAAACCGAACCGTCAAGGATCGAAAACCAATAAAATGAAAACCGATAATAAATAGCTTATTGCTTTATCTATCGGTTCAGCATTTTTAAAAGTCGATAAGCTAAATCAATATTATATAAAATCAAACCGAACCGACCGATGCATACCCTTACATTTAGAGATGTTAAAAAATCGATACACTGAGCTAAAATCGACAACTTTTAGTAGAAGGAAAAGTTTGGTTTTACTTTGATTTGATCCTTATTTTATTTCTATTTTGCACTGAAAAAAAATGTTTTAAAAATACCGAACTAAACCAAACTGAATCGAATTAGTCCGGTTTGGTGTTTGGAGCCTTACTTCTTCAAAACCAAAAAAATTGAAGAAACAAACCAAAGTTTGCCAAAACTGAACCGAACGCTCTTTCCTAGTTTCCACGGCTTGAACCCGTAACCGCTAGATCACGCAGCAACAACTTTAAATAGTTATGAAAAAGCTCCTCTTTAAGGTGGATGACACAATTTTTAGTCCCAATGTCCTTCAACCCCATATTTTCCACTGAAAAACCTTTTCCATGAGGCTTGATCCTCCCTTGAGTATCTCCACAACCATTTTTTAATAAGACTCATTGTGTTGTCTAATGTTGCTTTTACCTAATCCCCACCCCACCCCACCCCCACCCCACCCCTAGCCCTAGCCCTAGCCCCAACCAATTTCATTTCACTAAATGAAAGCATAGTTTGATTCTATTGCCTCTTCGTGTAAAGTTACTTTTATGGACATAAATTTTCTCTTCATTCTTGTCTGGTAGAGGGAAAGAAGACATCATGCAAGTGGGGAGAGAGTAAAGTGTATTGTTGACCAATATCAACCTAGAGATATGTTTAGACTCTTCCACCAGGCCAATTTCTTCTCACATGTTTCTAGCAAATCATTTCATCTCATGAGCCTTGTATTACTTCCAGAGAAATCTGAAGTAGGTAGTTCAAACAGAGTCAATTTCACTTCCCAAAAACACTGCTAAAAGGTAAATGTTAACCACGTCATTTATATTTTGTCAACAGTTGCATCACAAAAGAACAAGGAGTCATCAACGTATAGAAGATGTATAGTCTCCAAATTTCTCCTGCCATTGTTGAGTACTTTCAACCCCACATCCACCCACTCTGATTTTCCATCTTCAACATGTTGTTAAGACCTTCCATAAAAATAATTAAGAGAAACCAAAATTGAAAATGACCTTGCCTCGATCACCTCTTATGAGGGAAACACCTTTAGGTGAGCCATTAATCAAGATTGAGAGCCCCAGATATTGCTTATGCAGAATAGAGTTCATATAATCCACTTGCTTGCAAATCCTGTGTCCTAAAGAATTTTCTGCTAAAAATTCCAATTCACATGATCAAATGCCTTTTCAACATCTAGTTTGCACAAGATTCTTAGATTCTTTCCTCTGATTCTGGAATCTACACAATCATTATCTATCAAAATAGTATCAATTATTTGTCTTTCTTTGACAAAAGTCATCTGATATTTATCAACCCTATTGTGAATTACCTTCTTTAACCTCTATTAACAATTTGGACATTACCTTGTACACACTTCTTATTAGCACTTATAAGCCTAAAATATTTCAGTTCCATTACTCCAACAAGAAGTAGAGCTACACATATGGCACTAAAGCTCTTTTCAAATACTCCTTGAGTGAAAGGTCGTCAATGTTCATAATGTTCCTTGATTTCTATCAATGTAAAATTCAATCTTATATCTCTAATGCGCATGTCATCTGATCGGTCTATTTTTCTTTAGTATGCTAGGGAGGAAAACACAACTCCATGGATATCCCAACAAGAGATAAGAATCTCATTGTGTATCTATTTGGCCTTGAAGTTTTATATAACGCACCAAAATAAATGCTCTTTGTAAATCCCATTCTTCAAAGTTCCTCCGCAACCACTTTGGTTCATCTTCATTAGGCGTAACGCAATTCATATAGTTAAACTCTCTCCTCCCATCCTCAAGATCAACATACAAGGACAAATTAAAGGCTAATATTTCCCTCTTGATGGTGTTGGTTCCTCCACCAATATTCCGTTAACACTCAGCTTGTCAATCATTAGCAACTCATTTAAATTTTTTAAAATTTTTGTCTCCCTGTTTAACCATCATATCCTTGACCTCTGCCTTCATGAAATTTTCATCTCCTTATTTACCTATCAAATCCTTGACCTTTGCCTTCGTGCAATCTTCTCGTTTTTGGTAATCTCTGCAAATTCTATTAACTGACTAGCTTTTACAATCACTTCTTCCTCATTAAGGTCTCTTTCTTCTTGAGCACCATCAAGATCAGCAATTGATCCAGACAAGCAGTTCTTGAGGCTTCCGAATTCCCCCTTGGGATGAACCCTATCCCTTTAACTTACTTTTTAACATCTTGAGCTTTTGAGCAAGGATGAAACTTCCACCAACTCCTTTTTCCTATAAATCCCTCAACCCCAACCCACCAGTTCTCCAACTTTGAAGTATGACTTGAGGTTACCCAAGTCTCCACACATTAGAGATACATGGAGTATACTCAGATGATATTTAGGTAACACTAATTGTTTAATGTTTCTAAATACTTCATCTCATTCTGTGGAAAACAGAAATCACCCCAACCTTGAGTTCATCTGTAGGTTATTTTCCTGTTCCATGTGTAAATTGCCCCAATTAAAACTAAAATGTGTTGCAATGTCAGCCTCAAAAGAATCTTTAACGACTAACAAATAGACAGTGTGATAACACTTCAGATGATATAAGAGGAAGCGAAAATTCCTATAAAGGGGCAGATTCCATCATGCTGCCTACATAAAGAGATGGGAACTTCACAGAAAAATCACACTACAAATTTACCTCTATAAACAGATATAGTGAAAACTGGCCTTGGAAATTGATTTGCTAAACAAAATCCCCTGGTATGTTGCAAGCTTCTGCTGGTGTTGCA
Organism: Withania somnifera; assembly: GCA_039654485.1. Taxonomy (NCBI): domain Eukaryota; kingdom Viridiplantae; phylum Streptophyta; class Magnoliopsida; order Solanales; family Solanaceae; genus Withania; species Withania somnifera. The sequence goes on from JBDJHY010000097.1 coordinate 6,021,006, forward strand.
GTTCAGATACGCCTAGCACAGTGAAACCTGAAGAAAGCAGGATTTTCCCTCTACGGCAGTGCTATCCATTTGAGCAGGAAATAGAAGATGCTGAAACACTCGCCGGTTGCTATCACGGATCTTCCTTTTTGAATTTAAACAGTCTTAGGAATTTCAATTCTTGGAGGTCGTATAGAAATAGCAAAGTTCAAACATTTCAGAGCAATCCAAGATGAATTGAGTATTATATAAATTGAGGCAGGGTACTCAACGAATTGTCCAACATCCACTAATTCCAGTAACCTTTAGCTGTAAAGAGAGTAGGAACAACCCCAGTCATCTCCCTATAGCTCAATCTTTTCCTTCATGTTTGGAATACATGCAGAAAGAACTCATAAATGAATAATTGCATTTACTTGGAATATAATTCTGCAATGATGAATAATTGTTGGAACTGGTGCTTTCTATAGCAATTGTTCTTTGAAACGGTTAATGTTGTATTCCTCAGCATACCCTTTATGCTGGAGACCTCCAAAGAAAAAGGAAGTGTTCTATATCAATTGTTGTAATGGTGAATATCCAAAATGGATACTGTTATCATGCAGATAAAGTGACTAATTTCACTGAAACGATGGGAGCCACTAATAGGTGCTTAAATTAAAACAAAGAACATTATAATAAGTTATCTGGAACTGACATTATATTTTGATAATTGAGGAATTCACCTTGTAGGAATCTACAGAAGAAAGAAAAATTGATGTGCTTGATGTGAATGTCATTTTTAACAAATGATTAGGTGGCTTGAAAGACAGAGACAAAGCATCATGGTCAAACTGAAGGGAAACATTGTTCATGAACTTCATGCTATGATTCTGTATTTAGTAACTCCGTTGATCTTTACACAATTCCACATGATATACAACTCCAATAGGCACTTGGATTGAAGTCTTGGTGGAGTTCTCCGGTCAAGCAGGGAAAGCATAAGCCTTTCACATTGAGAGTCACCAGGATTTCCAACATTATTTGTTTACCTCAACAGGCAAATAATCATTGATTTTGGTACAAGCAAGTACCAATTCAAACCCCATGTCAAGTCGTCCATGTTACCACTCACTTACTAGTATCTCTGTCACCTGCTTCAGAAAATTTATGCCAAAACGTAACCAAGGTTAAATGGCAATTATCTCATTCATCCAAACAGTGTTCCCCTAACAGTTCTTTCTGTCGAATTTAGATGCCAGAAGCACCAATAGATTCTAATCTGCGTCTGTCTTTTTAATTAATAGTAAAGGAAGATGTATAAGATTTCTTAACAAGGACTATAGAAGCAGTTCTACATATATATACTAGTAACTATACGTTACCATATATGTGAAATCAAACTCCACCAAGTAATGCTCAAATAATCTCCAGTTTTCCCAGCTCCTCGTCTTCTTTCTCCTTTCATCCTACTTTTTTAAGTTGGTCATCATTAGAGGTAAGAGGGGAAAGACATGATCCAGAGGCATAATACAAGCAGGAAAGCAAGGGAAGTGCCTCTAGAATTGTATCATGCTTTTTTTAATACAAGGAAGAACAACAAAAATTGTCCCTTTAGATCCTCTAATATCGTATTACAAGCATATAGGTTAACTATTAATTATCAATGAAATATAGAAGGAACACAACTATCATTCTCTTTGCACCAGAGGCTCTGTAATGGCCCTTCGGGTCATTTTTGTGATTCTCGTGTTTTCTATACGTTTAGGGCGTAATTGGAACTACCCCAAGTCATTTATGACTTGTTGGGATCGATAGGTTAGATCCCTGACGGTGTTACAGGTTAAATTCCTTTGTAATTATAGTTTTTCGTGCTTTACTCAGCTTATATGATTACAAATCGTTTTTTCGTCGGTTTCGTTGAGTCTGGAATATCAATTACATAAAGATTTCTCCAACTTTTTGGATCTTCAAGGCATGTTTAGGCAACTTTGAAGTTGTTTACTCAAGTTCTACTACGTAGAAACTCGTAACAGTGGTTCTACTGGGTAATTCTTCATTTCTATATTATATAAAGGCTTATATCATCCATTTCTACCAATAAATTTAGCCCTAATTTGTACCATATGATGTATGAGTTGTGCTCTACGTGTTGAGATAAGTTTTTTCGTGTTCCGAACTAGTAGGGTTTACGGACACGTTTTTAGCTGAAATTTTAACCCCGCTATTTATATAGCAATATGGTTTGTTTTGCTCGTTATAACACGTGGGTTACATTTTTTTTAGCCTTGCATGATTCCGAACTTCGTACGTGATTTTGAACTTTTGAAGCATGCTTTTCGAGGACATCGCCGGAATCTAAATAGGCTACGGTTTACTTTCTTCAGACTAGGTATTAGTGCAGTATATGTATGGTAAAGCGCCAGCTCGGGGCCGGAATGATTAGTCGGGCCACGATATGCTTATTTATCCGGCCTATAGCTAGTTAGCTGGCTTGTAATTTAACTACTTACCCCGGGGACGTATTGCCTTACCCGCGTGGCCTCACGGTGACTCTGGACTGTGGTGTGGTTGCGAGAGGAGTAACACCTTTGACACATATCGTTATACGATGACTTTGGACCGTAGTGAGATTGGGTAGGGGAATAAACTAGTGATCAGAGCTTAGCAACTATCTCCCGATGTAGACTGGTGGCTTTAGAGCCGATCTAGGTAGGCTGATTATTTGTATTCTACCTAAGATATTGTGTGTGATTAAGGTAGGTCTGGAACCCCTTTTGGACCATAGATAGTGGGTGCGGCCTTGTCGATCGGTTAGTTGCTCTATGGGATTACCTCATACCTAGTTACGTACGGTACGACTATGCTGGAACTTCAGTTGCCTTATATAATAATATTTTTCCCTAGCCCGATAAGAACCTAGGAGTGAGTGGTATTGAGCTGGGCTTTGGTAGCTCCGTATACCTCCTCTATATTAGCAGGTATTTAGCCCTTAACGGGTGCCTTCTGTGCAACTGTGGCATTTGGGATGCGGTTACTCGTGGCTTAGGACCGTGGATGGGCTAGCGAAGATGATACCTTGTGACTAGGGCTTAGCAGCCACCTTATAGGTTCCAGTTACCAACCCTAGGCCAGTTAGCATATAGATTGGTTCTGTATTGTGAGCATGCATTAAACGTTTTAAAAGGTAACTAAATTTTTGACAGAGTAATTACCGCAAACTGATTTATTATATATGTTATTCTTTCCACGACTGTGCTCATGAGTAGTATGGAGCTACTTTCTCACATCATTTGTGGGTATCTGCTCACTATCACTACATTTTCCTAATAGCCTACATGGAGACAGATGGACTTTTACTGAGATATAGATTTTTGTCTACGTGGCTATACCAGAGTTTTCACTGAGATATGATACGGGTTGGGCCAGAGTTTTGGCTTTTTAACCCTGATGACTACAACATTGAATGCCTTTTTACGAGGATTTTGTACATGGGATTAGATCGCTTCACAAACCCTCTGACCTGGGACGCCATGCCTGCGGTATGTTGCGTGGCCGGGGTAGGCTGGGCAGGTATACGAGATAGCTTCCGTAGGTCTTTTCCATACAGCATTATGACCGGGGAGGTGCGTACAGGTACTTATTTACTTTTCAGCACCCTTTGCATTGCATCTTTACGCGTTGATTTGTACCTCTCGGGATTTACGGGGGAGTACCTATTGGGTTATTTGATTCCTTGACTGTACCTACCGGTAGAATGGGGTACCAACCGAGTTTGTTTGCTAGTGGATCTTGTTTGTTCCCTTTTGTCTCTGATAGGTATCATTTGTGCATTTGTTGTATTTGCTACTAGCTTAACTTCTTGGTGGTTTGGTATTCACTTGTTGATCCTTCCTTGTGTTGGTTACGTTGCAGCTCCAGGTACGTATCACATTTGGTCATGATCCGTTTGTGGTCCGAGTCTGTGTTATGCCTTGTTAGTAGTTTTCTTTCACACTTGTTAGCTAATACTACCCACACTGGTAGTCAATCATTCACCACACCTACTTGTTATTGTTGTAGGTACCCTTTTCGGTTGTACACCATGTGGCACTACTTTACTTGCTGGGATTGTTCTTTACCTTGCTTATGCTTACTTTTTTCTGATTGGTCTATGATGCCTACTGGGTACCCGTTGTGTTTGGTGCTCATGCTAAACTTCTACATCTTTTCTCGGTGCAGGTTTTAGTGCGAGTTATCCAAGCGGACGCGATCTTACGGAGTAGCTGGTGTTGTTCCGGAGATACGGTGAGTAATTGGTGTTAATGTTGGGCGATCATCCTTCTGTTTTCTATAGCTATCCCACTTGAAGTCTAGATAGCCATTTCGTAGTTTTTGCCTCGTTGTGGGTTAAATTTTGTACCCTTTTGGTATATATAGGTGTTATACAACTCACTATACCAGGTTCTTGGTAGTCATTTTGGGTTGTGTATTCTGTATTCTGTTTCTATTTCAACTCATAATCTCCTCTTTTTTTTTGGGGGGGGGGGGGGGATTTTTCGCCCTAGCCCCCCGCTCTCGCTTTGGGCCAGAAGTAAGCTTGTCTACAAGTGAGATGTAGAAGCTATCACAACTCAGTTTTCGGATCGTAACAGGCTCCCATCCTTCTTTTGAAATTTGCTACTCTCAATCTCAGAGATATAGGCACAAGAGCTAGAATCTAACTCATATTTGCACGTTTTAAACTTATGCTAACTAACATTCTCAAATGTTCCTATCAGAGAACATGCCCAACAAAGCAAAAAGAAAGGCAAAAATGGAAAAACTTGCAAAAAAAATGTAACCACAAACCAACCAACAAGACTAAGCAATGGAAAAGAACAAAAATAAGAACTTTCTACTGTGATTACCATTGTGGAAATATTCTTTTTCCCGTCAGTTGCTCGGATGAGGCACTTAAACTCAATATTTTCACCAGCTGTCTTCATCTTATTCCGTTG
>JBDJHY010000097.1:6047544-6061363 GCA_039654485.1 Withania somnifera
ATTTATCAGTTAATATTTTAGCATTTTTTTTTTCATGAATCTCTTCCTGAAATAATATTATTTGTGGAGTTTATGGTGATGTGTATGTTTGAATTATTTTTTCTTTTGCTTCATGTCCAAATTTCTGATTCTTGTTTGGTTGAGAGCAAGAAGAGGATTGTGAAACTTTTTTCATAGAATAATCTTAAATGTCAGTAAAAATTGATCAAATTCTCATTTATGGAATTTAACCTTTTAAGAAAAAAAGCACCCCCTAAAAGTTGGGGTCTTTTCTGGAGCATTCTTTCCCCTAAATTGTTTGCATGGAATAAAAATGCATTCGGATATTTATACCTTTGAAATGTCAAAGTGTGTTTCTAAAAAAATCTGAAATCTTTTTTGAGAAACTAATTTTAAAAATTTCTCAAACAAAAAGAAAAATTAAATAATCTACAACTCACATGAATGCAAGGATGCACAGTTAAAAGTTATTGTGGAATAATAAGTATTTTTATTTTTAATTAAAAAAATTATATTTGAGCCTCAGATATATAAAAAAAAAAATATTATAGAGAGAGTTTTAACCCTTAAAGTAGAACTTTTTGATTCAAGTTTAAATTAGTCAGCCCAAAGCTAATGCTAAATAGCAAATGAAAAAAAAAAAAAACAAAAAGCTGTGAGGATAATATATTTTCTAATTTATGCAACCTTTTCTATATATGGATCTATCTGATTTTAATTTGCTCCAACTTTGTATGCTATAGAAAGCAAAGACTGGAGTTATCAAAGAGAACATCAATCCTGTGTGGAATGAGGAGTTGAGCCTTGCAATCTACGATCCCACCCTTCCTATTACCTTAGTAAGTACTTCCCTTAATAGCTGAATATTTTTGCATATCATTTTAGATTTTAAAAAATATATACTGTAGTCCCATAATTAAAGTTTAATAATTTGAGATTATATAAAATAAAATTAGGATACAATATATTGAACATTAATATTTCGGAATGGAATGTATCATCAATTCATCCAAAAAATTAAAACTATTAAGGAAGATATTTGGTTATGCCTATACAGTTGTCACACAATTTAATATAAAACTAGAACAAAAACATGTACATTTGAATAGCCTTTTTGGCAGTGCCGGCTCAACCCTTTGGAAAAAATAAAAACCCAAATTTGAGAGCCCTCTTTTTTCAGTAATACTAAATTATAGATTTTTAATTAAAAAGATATTAGAATACTTTGTAGGAGAAATAATTTTTAAATAAAAAAAGAATTATTAGAAAAGGCGTGATATATTTAGAGTACTATGTCTTATGAAAGATTAAATGCATCAATTATCCGATTAATTAAAAAACATTATCACAAAAAGCAATTATAAAAAAATTATTAATAATTTTGCATCTCAAAAAAATTTTAAAAGCAGACTTTATAAATGAAATTAGTATTCTAAAAAATTTAAGATCTCTGTTAAATTTTGACTTTAAGCGATTGATATGCTTGAACAGCCCCTCTTCTTGGCCAAATTTTACGAAGCGAAACATGTATTTTAAATTTTTTAAATGCTATTTTAATTAATTGAGGTGTTTCATTACTTTTTTTTAAAATGCTTTTAAGTTCTAGCAGGAGTTGTTTTTTGAAGTTGGAAACTGGGTAGGGGTTTAGACACATTGTTTATTGTGAAAGTAGAAAGAAAAGTTTTTATTTATAAAAAAAAAATATGATAGTTATAAACTGTATTTGACAATGAAATAAATTAGAGTTGTTTTTTAATTTTTGTCAGTACTTTGGATTGATAAAAGTGAAAAATAACTTTTTATCGTTTTTTGAATTTTGAAAAAGTAAAAAGATAAAAACAGAAAATTTTGAAATTTATGGTTAAATAAATTATTTGGAGTTCAAATTTGAGAAAAAATAAAAACTTTCACGACCAAATAGGGCCCCTTTTTTCAAAAATACTTTTGATATCTTGACAATTATAAATTGCTCCCCTAACATTATTATAATATTTTTAAAAAAATTAATTAGCTAAACACGAATATCATGGAGGTAGTTTTTTCAAAAAACATAAGTAATGCGTCAGTGTGGTAACTAAATTCAACAACTTTAGTTCAACAATTAGCTTATAGTAGCTCAAAGAAAAAAAAACATATATAGTTCACAGTCTCTGCAATCTTAATTTGATTGTCTAATTTTAATTTGATACGAAATAATTTTTAAAGTAAAAGAAATATTAATGTTATATCTTAAATTAAGAATTTACTGAATATATTAAAATGTCGTTTAACTTGTAGCTTTAAAAATACTAGGTAAAAAGTTAGAATTAAAAATTGTCATAAAAAAAATGAATATAAACAATCTTTTCAAAAAGGATCAAATAGGTGGCCGTATGTATTATACAGTGTATTGTATACATAGGTCGGCTAACTGCCCTCTTTTTTAAAATTTAAAATCTCTCATTTTCGTAGACAGTGTATGACAAAGATACATTCACAGCAGATGATAAAATGGGAGATGCAAAAATAGACATCAAACCATATCTTGATGCAATAAACATGGGATTGGAAGGTCTCCCAGATGGTGTGAAAGTGGATAGGGTTCAGCCAAACAGGAACAATTGCCTGTCTGATGAAAGTTGCATACTATGGGAAAATGGGAAAATGACACAAAATATGATTCTTAGATTGCAACATGTAGAATGTGGTGAAGTAGAGATTCAAATCGAATTGATTAATGCTCAAGGTCGTAGAGGTGGTCTTTACATCTAAATATTATTTTGTTCAGTTTTAATTCCTAAATAATCATTTTGACATAAATTAACGATATAATAATATTTTATTGAGAAATTAAACTGAATATATTGTTATTCTTATTTTTTTCAATAATGAGCCTAATGTAAAATGATAGTTGAACTTAGTAAATTTTTTCGAGAAGTCGTCTTGTTATTTTAGATTTGATTGGGATTAACAAGCTTCATGTAAGTATCACAATACATGTTTGTTATTAGTGAAAGAATCGTTTTTTCCTCTTTTTTTTAGGTGATAAAAGTATTCTTTCTGTTATGCTCTTGTTAGTTTGGACAAAAGAAATTTTCAAAAAATTACAGTTCTGCAGTAACTATATATTTTTTTTCCTTTTATGGATATTTGATTGAAAATTAATCTTTTTTTCTTTTAACAACCACAGTAAAAAATTGAAGTGTTTAAATAAGGTAATAAATGAAAGACCAAATAAAGTCTATTATCACTAACAATAAAGACTTTAAGTGGAATAACTGGGGGTGCAATCGAACCGAGTCGTTCACGAGTAGCTCGGTGTTTGGCTCGTTAAGGGCTCGACTCGGGTTCGTTCGTAAAGTAAATGAACCGAGCCCGAGCTTGATTTTTACGTTCGTTAATTTTAAGAAGCCGAGCTTGAACAGAGTAATACTCGGCTCGATTTCGTTCATGAACAGCTCGTTCATAGAGCCAACACTAGGCTTAAACGTTTAAGTTTTACTAAACCCTAAACCCCAAACCCTAAAGCCCAACCCTTAAACGAGCTAGAGAATTTATTTACTAAGTTGAACTAGATAAGCTCGGTGTACGTCGTTTAAGTTTTAGAACTTTTACTTGGAGCTAGAGAAACTTAAATTTATTTACTAAAAAGGGTGCAAACGAGCCGAGCTTGAATTGAGCTGAACAACGTTTAAATGAAGCAAGCTCGAATTGAGCTCGTAAACATATTAAACGATTAAAATACATGCTGAACTTGAACTGAGCTCGAGCTATTCAAAACCTTAACGAACTGAGCTCAAGCTTGGGGTGTAAAAGCTCGATCGAGTTCAAGCCAAGCTCGAACTCAGCTCTGACACTCATGAACCGAGCCTGAACACTCTCAAGCTCAGCTCGGCTCGGCTCGGCTCGGCTCGTCTCGGTTGCACCCCTAGCAATAGCTATACCTTTTAGTGGTAATACAAATTGCCGCGAAAGCTTTAACCGGCATTTAGTTAATTGTCATTGTATCCAGTATCACTAATGTAGTAGTGGCAATTACTGGTTAAGGTACCGGTAAAGGTTCCAAGTATTGCAGCAAAAAGGTCTTAGTTTTAGTGGCATTTATTTAGTGGCAATCAATAGCCACTAAAGCTACCTAGAATTTGCATCTTGTATACATTAATGACACACCTTAATTATTCACAACATTTCGAATAAGCGCAGTGTACTAAAAATACCATGTTGAGGAAGATTACCGTACAAAATACACTATCATAACAAACTATCCATTCAAGAACAAAATTAGCAACATGTCACAAATAGAAGTTAGGTCCTACTAGTAATAAGAAATAGAAAAGAATTCCTGATCTTAGTTCACTTGCTAATGAACAAGTTAGGTCCCATTCTAAGCTTTCCGTGGCTTGAGTCATCAGACAATAAGTTGACGGCATTTTCTCGTAACTAGCATGAGCAGCTTACCTAGGTTTTCCTTCAAACTCATCCCCAACATCTGGTTTCTTTTCGATTTTACTTCTCACTTTGTGAAGTAAGCATAATCTAACCCTTTAACCAAATGAGTGTGCTCCACATCAATTGACATACGATCAGCCAAAAGAACAATTGGTTAGCAGAAGAGAACAGCTAAAAATAATCACATTCGAATTGATTAGCAGAAGAGAACTAAAAATAAAACACATACGAAGAAAGCTGCTGAACTGAAACTCGATACTCATTTGGGCATACAAGAGGCTAATTAATCTTTTGATTTCTTCTGCAACCACACGTGAAGCTGAAATGGTCTGTTCTATAACCTATTTTTTGTTTAATTCCAAAAGAAACCTGGAAAACAGAAATAATCTTGTGTTTTGCAATAGAAAGATGAGTTAGCAGTGCTTAACTCGCCAAATATTTATTAAACTAACCAAATAATCTCTAAAGCATATTAACGTCCTTTGCTGTGTCACCTTGGTTAGGCATATTAACTACCTGTTAAAACAAGGGTTTCCTCTATAAAAACCATGAAAATAAACGCAGCTAAAGACTCCAAAAAACATAAAAGGGCTCTCAAAGGAGCTACGGGATCATACTATCAAAATGAAGCAACCACCATTATGAATGTAGTCCATCTGAGGACTCAAATATACATGATCTTTACCACAATCCTATCATATAGATAACATAACAACATAGAGTGCCATTTTTTTTCCAGAGAGTTAACAAGCTGGAGTAATGCGAATCGATATACGAAGCACATGAAAACGAGGGAGAAGTAAATCAAGAAAAAAAAAGGATATGCGGAATCTTAAACAAATCATTGATTTATGGGCAACAAGGGGCTTAATTACCCTCACCTCCCAATTAACGTGAGAATCAAACTTTGAATCCACAAAGGAAAGATCTTTCGGTTGAATTGAAATAAAGAAGTTAAGTAGCAATCTAAGGGAATCCACCCTTAATCACTCAAGATATAATTATCTATGATAATCTCTAAAGTGCCCTAAATAATAATAAAAACCCTAATATGAAACGAACTATAACTTTGTAATATCTGTTCTAGCAAAATCTACCAACAATAATGAAAGAATAAGTATTTATAATAAACAAGCTTTGCAAATATTATACTTGGGACCAAAAGTGATCCAATATGTCAAAATATTCCTTATACTCATCAGTGACCTCCATATAAAGACGGCGAACCACCCTCAAGGATGGCGGTATGGATGTCACCATCGTCTTTGGCCATCGTGTTGGTTAGTGAGTAAACTGATGTAGACTGACCTCCGTTTAGAGACGGCAGATCACCCTCATGGAAAGCGGTAGATAATGGCCACCGCATGTGGCTACCGTCTTGGACACTGAGTTGAAAGTCAACTTCCTCTTGTGGACACACCTACCATATATTGTAATTTATCAAATGGGGTTTGTACAAGGCTCTTCATGCATTCTTCCCAATTGTAGCTTGCAATGCCTTCAGCTCTTTAGTCTGGCTCTTTATGAATGGCTTTGGTGAGTAGGTGACATCCGTGACATATCATCCTCCCCTTCTTGAAAAGATTCATCGTCGAATTTGTACCTGCAAAACAAAGAGAGGAATGAATATCATCATATTACTAAACACACCCAGGTACAATCATCAAATGATGGATGATAGTACTCATAGTAAGAAAGGTTAGGATTGACAATATCAAAATGCTCATTCTTGTGATATAACCAAGCATCGACAAAGGACTTATGTCTAATCAATGTACAAATCACTTGGCTATTCACGAACCCAAGACTAGAGAGTTAGCTCAATGAACCAGGGCCATTAGGATTCAATATGCGCAAGTACACATCAATTCCACCTCTTAAAGAGACAATACCATTCCTTAAGTCAAGAAATAAAAACACATCCCAAGTAAGATCAAATCTAACTAGGATTACCCTAAGTGCACTAACCAGACCCAATAAAGGAATTACAACTACAAAACACTCAAGGTTACGTAAAATGGTTGCATCCTCCAAGACTAACCCCACACAGGTCAACCCAAACCCGGGATCAGAAGGAAAGGATATCCCCAAGTCACACTCAAGGCACATCATAAGCATCCTCAGATAATCCTCCCAAAGTATCAAATCACAAGCATCACAAGAAAGAGAATGACTATCATAAGAAGGTTCAAGTAGATTAGGGTTTACCTCAATTGCCTTAGATGGTCCAAACATAAACATAAGTCAACAATATGTACCTTTCATTGGAAAGATAAGAGTTATGACCTCATACTATTCAATTGTTCCAAGGAATTCCCTCCGTTGATTCTTATCATCATCATTGACCCCGCCTATGACAAAACTTGGCAAACATGTCAATCAAACACACAAGTTCATTAAAACAAAGAGTTCTACCCTTAAACTCACAATAACTAGGCCTATCACCGCTACGCATTTTACTACCTTGAAGGGTGAGAGCTTTGGCGAAGTTCCCACATAAATAGTGCTCGAGACTCCACTTTTTAAAAGGGCATTCTCCACTTTCAAAGGTTTTTCCCATACATAACTTCAAGTCAATCATGGAAATATATGAAATCTCATGAAGGACTTTCGGTCATAGGGATGGGTACCACCAACTTTACCCAATCTTTGCTTGTCGTATTGACCAAGCATCCATATTTGCATACCAAGATCCACAACAACACTATCTGGATCAAAGGAAAAGGTATTCTATAAGTCCGATGTACCTTTAAAAACCTTGGGATCATAGGTAGCTTCACTTGTACTTGACACCTTAAGTTCATACTTATCAACAACATCGTCATATGTAAATAAGTAATATAGGAAAGTGTCTCTTAAATTAACTTCATTTCTAAGTGTGCTCATACAAAGACTCACTTGTTGGTTTAACCACAACAAGTTTTTTCTCAAGAGTGGTAACACACAAGGATGAAGGATTGATGCAAACACAAAAGCCATCTCCCTTTTGATCACTAGTCTCCCCATCATATGTACTATCACGTCTAAAGGAAAGACTTCCATTATCAGAGACTGTGTTGTCACAACATAGTGTATTTTCATTCATGATGTGTCCTCTAAGAGGACCTACCTTCACATCATTATGCAACCATTCACCAGGCATATCTTTATTAACCAAGTTATCCTCAAGTAAGAGACTATTATCCAGCTCACACTTTGATTTACAAGTCATCAAAGAAATTAAAATGTTAGTGTTAACTTGGTTACCTCTAAACTTACAAGAAGATCCAACTTCACCTTGAGCACTAACACCACTAGGCATCTTTTCTGGAAATAAGGATTCACAGTTCTGCAAAAGAAAAGAGATAATACTATGCAATGTGCTAGTATCTTGGTTAGTATGTAACAATAATTTGGTGTTGACAAGGAACACTAGAAAACACCCCTCACCAACTCCTTTCAAACACTTACTAGATTTAGTCAACATACATACCTTATTTTCTTTGACCACTTCTTGTTTCTTAGGCTTCTCATCCTCCTCATTCACCTTTATCAGTTTGGATCTCTCCCGAAGTTCCTTCGTAACTCGACAGTCTTCGCTCACTTGATAGGGAGTTAATGGGGATAACACATGTGTTTGCAACCCTCAAATGTAAATGAGTATTTGTTTCTCCACCTTTGGTGAGTTACATCTCTATCAAATTCCCAAGGCCTCCCAAGCAATAGATGATAAACTAGCATCAACACTATATCAAACATGTGTTCATCTCGGTACTTACCAATGCTAAATTTAAGAATTACTTGCTTGAGGACCTTCGTATCTCCGCTTTCATTAAGCCACTGTCGCCAATAAGGACAAGGATGCTTCCTTGTAAGTACCTGCAAATGCTCAATTAAGGCTTGTCTCACAACATTGGTGCAAATTCCACCATCTATTATTAAAGAACATATCTATTTCTTGACCTTACATCTAGCATGAAACAAGTTCTCTCGTTAGTAAAGTTCTTATTTGGTAATGGCTCCCATTATCCGCCTCATTACACAAGACAGATTTGCATTCCCTTGCAATAGCTTATCCTCTTCACAATCCAAAGGCCCAAGTCTTCTCCAATCTACCAAAAGTTGGCCCTTCAATCTTCCTATATTCTTCACTACCCAAGGACCCCTTTTCTTCTTCACTCTCACGTCCCTAATCACTACAATCATCTTCACTTTCAGTTTGGTATCCTTCTTGAAAGGAAATTATTACCCTCCGATTAGGACACTCACTAGAGATGTGCCCCTGATTTTCACACTGAAAGCATTGAATAGTAGAGGGTTTAGGAGTATTAGTTTTATAAACATTTCCTTCTCGGGTTTTAAAGTCATGATTCGGTTTGAATTACCCCCTGGAGTCACTTTTGTCTTGCTCCTCCTTACTTCCCACCTTAGATGAGTTCTAAAATGAAGATGATTTCCATTTCTCATTCCCCTTAGTCCAAGATGTAAAAGTGCCCTTGGCTCTATAAGGGTTATCCTCCTTCAAATCTGTCTCAACTTTATTAGCATCATGGAAGGCCTCCCTTAATGTCTTATAATGTTTAAGTCTCATAGGTTTTGAGATGTCATTCCACATCTCATTAGTAAAGCGTATCACGGTATGTGGTATTGGTTCTTCTAACTTTGCCTTCATTCACAAGCTTTCAAACTCATCATAGTATTCTTCAAGGCTATTGGAACCTTAACGTAGTCTATATACTCTCTTAAGCATGTCCCCACGATAATTAGGTAGAACACACCTCGCTTTCATCAGCTCTAATAATTCTGGCCAAGTAGATAACAAATAATTATGATTCATAGCCCTTACCCTTCTTTGTGCTTCCTACCAAGTCGAAGCATACCCGTTTGCGTGATTGTATACTTGGTCTTTATTTCCTTAGTCATATTATTGGTGAGGAATATCCTCTTAATTCTGAGTCTCCATGAGATGAATTCCTCCAAATTACTACCTCCTTTAAAAATGGATAGTGTAAGCTTAATAGTGTTGATGCCTCGATCCGGATCACCTCTTCTAAATGATCTTTCATCTCTTCCCCTATATGGTTCTTCCCATGCTCTCATCCTATCTCTTCTACCCAGGCCTCTATCTCCTCTACCAATATTCCTACCTCTTCTACCCCATGGTCATAGAATCCCAGCTCTTGGCTCCTTCCCTGGGCTCCGAATCCCCTCTTCCTCGCATAGCTCCATAGTTGTGAGGACCTTTATATTAATCATCTTGGGGGACACTCCATAACCATACTCTTCATCATGAATTCAAAATACGGGATTATTATACAAGAGATCTTATGGATTTGTGGGTAGAGTGTTGTGAAGTGGGATAGTCATTTGCGTGTTAGGTAGTTGGGGTTTATGCAATGGTGCATGTGGAATAATTTGAGGTGGAGCTTGTGGTGGAATTTGTGGTCGGTTATATGAATGTGGAGTTTTCGATTTTATGAATTGATAAGGATTTATTTGAAAGTTCATGGGTTGTTGAATTGAGGCCTTTCCTTGCTGTCTTGTAGTCATCTCCCGCATTCTATCCGGAGTGATGGTGGGAGATATTCCCGATATCTTAACTCTACCTTCATCATGAGTGGTGTGAGGAGAGTCTTTCTCTACTCCCACTTCCTTCCCCTCTATCTTCAAATGCCCTACCCATGTCCTCAATTCTCCATGATGCTCGTATAACTCCCTATTTGTCCTTGCATCCCGTTCATCCTTGCACCCAACCCTTCCATCTTGTCACACATCCTTGAAACTATTGAGTGAGGAACTCCATTATATTTCTAGAGTGCTCCCCTTCTTGGATCGGTTCAAGATGTTGTTGTGACATTGCTACTTGCAAAACTAGCAAACCACGTTAGTAGATAAAATGCCTCACGTTTACTCGTATGTAACGCTTTTCTAACCTCTAAGGCTTAGTCCCAAAGTTTATATCAAACTCATTTTATTCAATTCAACTCAAGGGCTTCAAGCTTGTACAAGAATGAATCTTTGTGACCTCAAATAATCGGATGACTAAAATTGCAATGGACTTGAGCCAAGAATATTTAACAAAAATAAAAGCATGCAAACAAATCGTATGAAAGAAAACGAATAATATAACTAGCTAACAACTATGTAGAACAATTACTAGTTGAGAACTAGTTATTGAATTCAAGAGAAGAGAATTTACGAATCAAGAATTGAAACTAAAGAGTTAGAAATTAATTTGATCTAACGAAGTATGTTACCCCAAGTTGGAAAGTGATTTTGGATGGTCAAAAAGGATATGTGGAATCTTTAACAAATCACCAATTTATGGACAATAAGGAACTTAATACCCTCCTCCCAATTTAACCAATAAATAAGAAATAAGAATCCAATTCAATTAACATGAGAATCAATCTTTGAATCCACAAACGAAAGATCCTTCAATTGAATTATAAAAAGTTATGCAGCAATCTAAGAAGATCCACTCCTAATCATCCAAGGTATAATTATCTATGATAATCACTAAAGTACCCTAAATAAAAATAAGAACCCTAATATGAGTACGACCTATAAGCTTCTAGCTTTGTAATATCTTTTCGAGCAAAATCTATCAACAGTAATCAAAGAATAAGTATTTATAATGAACAAGCTTTGCAGAAATTACACTTGGACCCAAAAGTGACCTAATATATCAAAATAATCCTCAAGCTCGTCAGTGACCGCTGTGTAAAGAGGCGGTCCTCAAGGACAGCGATATGGATGCATCTTTAGCCGCAGTGTTGGTCACTGAGTAAACTGATATAGACTGACCACCGTTTGGAGACAGCGGACCGCCCTCATGGACAGCGATAGATAATCACCGCCACATGTGGCCGCTGTCTTGGACAGTAACCTGAAAGTCACCTTCCTCTTGTGGACACGCCTCCCGTACGTTGTAATTCATCAATTGGGGTTTGTACAAGACTCCGCATGCGTCATTCTTCCCAATTGTAGTTTGCAATGCCTTCAGCTGCCTTGCCCGACTCCTTGTGAATGGCTTTGATGAGTAGGTGTTATCCATGCTCGTATTATAATGACTTACTGTTCAAAACGAAGGACATCCCTAACATGTAGCTCCACGAAAACTCTCTTCTTCACCTAATAATTTGCAGATGGCAAAGCAATAAGTTTATATGCTCTGTAGTGATTTAAAGGGATCAAATTGCACCATAAAAGTAACATGTTAGAGCTCAAAGAAAAATAATGAAGCAGTTATCCACTATGGGCAAGTTGGTTACACAACGTTAGCAAACAAATTTCTCCGCTTTCATTTAATTTATTACACCTGATAGAGAGACATGATGAAAATGAGAGGAGGAAAGTTCTCTACGAGACTACAAACTATAACTGCAGAAGATAGAGCAGAAAACTACATAAAGGCATGAAGTGTAAGGTGAAGGATTTCAATTGATTATTTGAACTTCCTCAACTGTAATATGTTTCGAGTTAACTGAAGTAATGGATAGGTATGAAATGATATGTTAAAGTACCCCTTTTTAATTAATAAATGTCCCATGTGTACTACCAACATCATAAACGCAAGCATCACCGTTTTCCTTGAACTGCAAAACTGCGAATAGATGATGGTTACATAATCAGTGCCAATAAAACATCTTCAAGGTGAAAAAAAAAAAAAAAACAGAACAAACACTTGCGAACAAATTGTCCTCTTTACACCCGACGAGTTCCCTTGTAAACAAATAGCACAACATTATGAGGAAACAAAAGGCTAGTAGAACAAAGTAAGTCCTATATATACAAGTTGTAGAACATTAGAAGTGAAGAAGCATTACCAGCATGAAAGAGAGAGATGGTGGGGTGTTCAAGGACAAAATTGCAAAGATCAACACGACCAAACATGTACGCTCCCTTCTTGTGCCTGGATAACAGTAAAATGTGATAAGATTCTGTTAAATAAAATTAAATATTAGCAACTGTACAAAAAATGAAGCCTAGCAAAATTTCAGAGACGATGCAAATGAACCATCCTCACCATAAGAGAGCTACATAAACAGTAAACCCATATAGAATGTTGTAATTAGCTAATTTACCTTGTACAAATTCATTTGTAGTTAACTAGCAAAATAATATACTCCTTGATTAGAAACCCCATGAAACCTTACAAAGGTATAAAGATATCTACACAAGCACATTTGTATACAATGTGGATATAAGGTGAACATTAGTTCTGGTTGGCTGCATTTAACAAAGTAAAAAAAGACAGAAGTATGCTTCAGGAGGGGCAGGATAATCAACACAAGCGATTAAAAGATCAAACTTCGAGATCATAGGCTTCACATAGATTGAAAAAGAAATTCGAGACCAAACATTGTAAACCTCAACTCTTGAGATTATTATTCGTAAATAGAAACATTAGAGTTCATGAGTCTTCTCAACTCTCTTAGGTCACATCACAAGATAACAAGTAAATACAATAGCTCATGAATGAATCACTGCTGCAAGCCAACCTATGACACAGACATCAATAACAACAGAAGACCCCTTCAAAAGCCACCACAGAGATACTTTTGATACACTAGCTTGATTTCAACGGCAGAAATCAATACAAAAAAATTGCATTTTATATGAATAAGGTTTCAGTTAACTACCCAAGTCTAGTTGTTTACCTTCAAATGGGAGGTTAAAATCGAACTCAAGAAGAACTAGCTTGATTTCTATTTTCCATTCTGCAACACTTCTGTTTGACACAAGATTACGCTATGTGATAGAGAAACACTCAAAGATAAACCCTAGAACATACACCCATACCTGGTCCAACAGCTGATGCTATCATCCCAAGCGGCATGAAAATGGATCTTAAGAAAAGTAGTCACCAAACGGCAACGCCGTATAGTTCGAATTTGATCTGATAGTATATGAGGCGATTAACAATGACGAATTCTCTTATGCAAATACAGACTGAAGGTGAGTTTGTGAAGAGATTTTGGCGACTTTGATTCATCTTTCTTCTCATAAACAGCGTCATTGTGCCGATTTCCACCGTCGTCGCTGATCTACATAATCTCCATGGCGAGATCCACCGTTGTTGTGCCGAATTCCACCTTCGTTGTGCCGATTTCCGTACCCGACCATTAGAATTTTGTTGCACTTTTCTCAGCGCCGACTGATTTGAGCAAGTTGAAGGGTGCCGATGGAGGAATATAAGTAAGACGGAATTGGGGAATGTGGAAAAAATACAGTTTGACACTATTTTATCATCTTATCTTTACTTGTCACTAAAGAGTAAATGTTAAGTGTTAAATGAAAATTATTTCACTTTCCTGAAAAAATATTCTGAGAAAACTGAAAAAATAAAAAATATATTTAAAATTAATATTTTTCTAAAAAAATAAAAAATTCAGTTTTTCAAATTTGT